>CABFPE010000881.1:149297-173084 GCA_900660155.1 Hofstenia miamia | reverse complement strand
TATATATATATATATCTGCAACATCATTGTTAGAAAGTTCAGATTTCTTTACACTTGGTAACATGCAAATCAATGAGATTATGTGTCTGCTTTCAGGCATTAATTTTGTAATAGATTTTTAATGTAGGTTTTGAAATTTGTTAGATATTGTTTTGGGTCTATCACTAGAACGAATTGTAAAGTTCCATCACCTAATCATTTGTAGAATTTCCAATTGATATTCCTCTGGCTGTATCCAATGTACAAAATATGTTTGTTAATTTCATCAAATGAGCCTTTTAAAATGTCGGATATTAATTGATTAAATGCTTTAAGAACAAAATCTCAATAAATACTGTAATGTGAAGAAGCAATTCCCACGAAAACAGTTTCAATTGTTGAAAGCATACTTTCAAAAGCATAATCTACTTTTAGTTGAATAGAGACTTCATCCAGCATCAATAGAACAGTTGTTTCATAACTTAGAAAAGGGTTGTTTTATTAAAAGCGGTATTAGAATTATGCTACTCTCAAGAATTGCTTTATATGCTGAAGGACCATTGCTATTCCAAATAAATGCACTTACAACTAACTCTAAACTATATATTCTTATGCAATTAAAGTTAGTTGTCCAATAAATATTCAAGCTTACATACTTTTTTTGCAGATCTTATCTTATCAAGTTTCATCAATTTCGCTTTAGAGTAATTCTTAACACATTCAATACCATTCAGCTCGTTTGTTGATCAAATACTTTGTGAATAAGCAAGCATATTACATGATACTAAAAGAATAGGTTCGATGAATTATTAATGAAGAAGTTACAATTTAGAATTTTTAGTAATTACATATTTTTTTAAAATATTGTCAAGGCTATTTTTTCTAAAAGTGAATCCTAAGAAGGGCATTTGTTAGGCATAAAGCTATACATATGCTAATCAAACCTCCAATATTCAATTAGGCTTTAATTCATGAACTCATGTTGTGGTGATAAAATTAAAAAATTTGAATTGCGTTTCCTTCTCCTATTGTAGTATATTTCTTTATGATCAAGCTAAAGTTTTCAATTGATTAAAATCGGATCCTGAAAAGTGTCTTATCTGAATCATTTAAAACGATTATTGGTAATGAATTCTAATAAATTGAGTTCAATTTGTAATTTGGAGTTGCAATTAATAAAAAAAATTTTTAATTTCTCCAGGAAAGGGGTATATTAATGTTTTGAGGCCTACTGAACTGCAATTTAAAAATGTATTTATCAATGGGTTTGAAACTAAGATGTTTTTTTGACAAAGTATAGGATTTTGAGCACTTGGTGTGAATTCAATGCTATATTTTTAATGTTAATTCTTGTTATGCTTCCGGGTGGATGTGTGAATAGACGTAGTTGTGCAAATAGACGTAGGCAATAATTACACGCAAAAACTTTAATTCGACATTGTCAAGTTTTGGTTACCCGGAAAGTTGTATTTAGATTTATGTGATTGACGTTTTAGATACCACTGCTTGTTGAACTTTATCGCATACAGATATAACTTATTTTATAATTAATGTTTTAAATTTATGTATAGAAAAATTCCACAATCAATGGTGGTCGACTTTAAAAAAATTATTTTTTCATCTACTTTTGCCTTTTCTACATAAAAAATATGTTTAATGGAATGGTTTTGGTTTATTTATATTAAAATATTTTTAGACCAATTTACGGGTATTGCAAAAGTGAATTTAATATTTCCATGTTTCTTTTATTTATTGTAGTTTATTAGAAATTTTTCAAATGGGAAAATTGAGTTATTTTTTGTGGTATCATTCATTTATCTTGTTTTTATATAATTTTTCCATTTTCCCTCAAAACAACGCAGTCAACTATTTCGTTTAAATTTACTTTAAAAATGTAAGGCAGCTGAAAATGTCTAGGGAAAAGAAAATTACGTTGTACACTTTTAATTACTTCTTGCTTTGTTTTGTATTTGGCCTTGGATATAATTTTTAAGGTGTCCTTGGTGTTATTTAATCAAATGTGCGTTTCAAATGTTTTAAACGTTCTTTTTACTTTAAAAAATAATAGAAATAATTTATTTGATTTTTTCTATTTGCTATGATTGACAGTAATAAATTTTACTGCACAAATCCCAAATGCATTTGTTGAGTAGTCGGCGTTACATTTCATCTGTCTGCAATTATTAGTTGTCAAGAAATAAAATCTCTCAAATTCAATATGCAATTTATAAGGTAAGTTGCTTGCAGCGAAAACATGTTTGATCCTGACCACCTACGCTATATTAATAAGATGTGGCCTTTGGCCATATTTGAAACAACCATTCAAATTGCTGTCTGACTTAATCTATAAATTGCTTCGGTAACTTTTTTAGAAATTCACGTGAAATTTTGTGGCTACATGTAAAAAATGGATTGCATTTCTCTTGTTATGGTTTCTTAATACTCTTTGAATTTATATTCACAACAATGTGCATGCATTGGAAATAATTGAATTTTTCAATTGCTGTTGATTGAAAAAATTTGGAATTCTTTAAAGACGTTAATAGCGGCAGGTTTTCTAAAACATTTAAGTCATTATTAGCCCTCTTTGGATTAGTATACTCATAGCTTTTATGCCAATTGCGAATTTTCTTCCCAATTATAATCCCAATGATAAATTTCAACTTTGTTTTAGTGAGACTTGATCAACTGTATTGCTTATCCCTTTGAACGCGTTAATATTTATCACGATAATGCAACCTCATTTAAATAGTAAGCAAGCTTATCTTAAAAGCTATGTGTCTCCTTAGGGATTTTTCGTGAGAAATAAAAATATTGTTGTTTGATTGACGTGTTGGTGTTCGCGAGCACCGCCTTGTTTCCTTCGGTGTGTTCTCTCTGACTCACTTTCCGCTCGCTTTAGGGAAGTAAAAGATGATGGCATGGGGAATTGCTGCAGACATCTTATCATTAATGCAAGACTGCATCGGTCTCTTTACATTTAATTGGCATTTGATATTTGATTGCAAAGCGATCTTTTTGCATTTTGACAGTTTTTAAATTAATGGATTCCGCTATTTTTACCGGTTTTACTATCAATTCGCAAAATAATTTCATTCATCATTTCTCAACTACGCCCATTCATAGTTTACAGACCGTTAATTTTATTCTTCAATTTTATCGGGCCTCAATTTCCTATGAATCGGGATGTGTGAAAATTTTGAAATCGTATTTTCTAAATATCGTAAAAAGAAATTGACTGTGTGATTCATTAAATATAATTATCCGGATTCTGTTGCTATAGCAGAAACTGTTTTTGTTGATTTCAAATATGATTCTAAAATATACTCTTTGGAGGAATTTATTTTAATAGCCGTCCCGTAAATCATTCCATTTAAAAGCAATCAATCTAATCTGTAGTTGATATATTCAACTTTTAGACAATGTATATATCTAAAGTCGGTGTTATGCAATGGTATGGTGCGCCATGTTTATTTGATCTGAAAACCTGCTTTTCTGCACTGTAGTAAAAAATGTCACTTTAAGCTTCGGCTAATAAACAGCATACCTGTGAAAATCAGTATTTCTAATATATTTAAATAGTTTTTGAAAGCGTATAATTATGTATATGAGTTATAATTCGATAGACTCCGTGTTACTAAATTGCCACTAATTGATTAAATACTGTTTCATTATTCAAAGGGCACTTAGAGGATTTCGCAATTTAGTGAAATGCTAAAACGTTGTTATTGACCCATTTATCGCACTTTGTGAAGCCATTTCGCCTATGTGTGACTACCTATCTTTTATAATTTCCATTCTACAATTTTCATGTTATCCAATATAAAGTTATCTGTTTCATTCATTTATGAGGAAATCTCGAAAAAAGTTTGAAAGTTGTTTTTTACTTTTGAACATTAATTTACAAACATTTACCAAAATGATGTTCTACTCCAATTCTATCTTGATTCTACTCATAAACGCTTTGTTTTTTGTTTAACTTTTCACAACCATTGTCAGGTTTGATATGCATATTGCGAACATATTCTAAGCTACCAGTTAAAATTAATGTAGTTAAATTGAAAATAACTACGTTCAGGGCATTGCATAATTCATGAGTTGTGTTAGTTTATCAATTTCAACACTAAATATTAGTAAGCGAACTTTTTTCAAGGAGTCTGGGAGTTCGGGGCAACTATTATATTTGGTATTTGATTAAATACTGGACGATTGAGCATGTTTTTATTCAAATTTTTCATATGAACACTGATAATAAATGTGTGAATAGTTAATTCCAAATACCATATTCAACACTGTTTGTTACGTTTTTAGTATCTCTTAAATCTTTAGGCAGCAGATGGTCCGTGATTGGGTGCGGCAGTCTTCGTTCGAACCTGGTCGACACAAACCGAAACATAATAGCAATAGGTTCGCATCATTATCACCTGGCCCTATCCCTCGCATAACGTCATTGTGAGTCACTAACTGCATGATTGCTTTAAATTATACCTCTTTAGACAGACCTGTCTAGAATCTGGAATTTGTTGCTCCGCAAAACATTTTTTTAGCATTGATTTTTTTATATCTACTCGGTTTTCTATGAATTTTCATATAGCAACAAAATTCAGAGTTTGTTGGATATTGATAAGCATTAATTGGTGTAAATATTTGCAACATTCCATGGTTTTTACTAATGCCCGATTTCTTACTAAACCAAATGTTTTTTAAATATGCTTCTCACCAAAATATCGATTTGCCATCACGTTCACTTGTCACATATTAGCAGGTGTTTATCTAGTGTATATGGCTTCAATATTTTATGCAGTGTACAATACAAACTATTAATTTGATTCCTTTAAAATATTTAATAGATTATTAAGGTTTCATTTTGCTTAAGACCTGTTATTCATCCTCAAAAAATTTTTGGGCTCTATTTTTGGTCAATCATATCCAATTATAAATCCTTTTGTAAACTTAGTTATTATTGAAATACTTTTGAATAGGAACAATTTACACATTATATTTGTAGAATGCTTTGTAATCTATATATATTCTATTATGCTTTCATATCAGCCTCATACAAAAACTACTAAGAAACCATTTGCTAGGGACTGTAGCTAAATTTCATAAATTTTGTTACTGATATTTTTATTCCTGACATTAATGCAAACCATAAATGTAATATTTAAAAAATTAGCCTTTAAAAATAATTTTTGTCTCAGAACTGTGCAATTATGTGTCAAATTTGATAGGTTTTTCCATGTATGCTAAATTTCTAGAAATTGTTAATATTCTATCTGAAATACATAGCACGTTGTATTCTTGATTGAAATAGTTTTCACCAACTAATTAAGTATTATCTGGAAAACAAATTGATTTCAATTCCCAGCAAAAAGAGCACTCCATTTTGTTAATCGTATAGCTGAAATGTTTAGCAGCATAGACAAAACTTCTTTCAAATAAAGTATCAAATATTTTTACTGCCCGCGACCAAAATTTTGTGCATGGGAATTTGCATTTTCCTTTTCAAAGTATTCAATTTGGAATGGAAATTTCATTTATTTGTTTTTTCAGTTTTGCTTATAATTCGAATACTGCAATGTTTGATGTTTCTTATGATTTGTATTTTTTATAAGCTTTTGTCACTTACATTATCGATGTCTAAATATTATCCTTAACATGTGCAGAGAATATTTTCTCAAATTGATTTGTTAGTGTGAATGATAAGTAGGAAATTTGTTCTCATTAAGCTTTTCCCTTCGCTAAATGCTACGCAGTGATGAGCTGTCATTAAAACTGAAAATTAATGTTGTGGAATAATTAGAGTGGTCAAATTAGCATTTCAAAGGACCTCAGAGGTTAGCACTTTCCGTTCGATTCTTTCTAACAATTGTGTACAAAGCTAGCCATTTACCACCTTATCAACACATTTCAAGATTCCCTTTAATTGTCTTTGTATTGTATGTTTAAATTGTTGTCTTCGCTAATAGTACTGATGCATGCACAAGATGTACATAATGGATTGGCAATAGTCAATTTCACATCCAAAATGTGCTATACTTTTACGTTTAAACTTATTAGTTTTGCATGTGTTTAATGTAGACTGAAATTAGAATTTGGACTAAATTTAGCGTTTGCATGGGTTGCTATATTATGTGGTAATTCTCTCGAAGGGTGATTTCATTGAATTTCCATACATTTAATGTTTTCATTTTAGTAATCGGAAGTCACCGGGTGTTCAGAACTCGCGATCAGGTTCTCTGGAAAGACAGGCATATATTGTAGGCGGAAATTTGTCGGTGTATGCTCCTAACATTCGACCTACTGGTAAACATTTTACAATGATTTTTTGAAATTTATGTTCTCTCCTTCCTTTTACAGTTTCCTTGTCGAATGTGACTTTTTGCTGTCACATTAGGGGTTCATTTTCTAAGTAAAGTTTGTTTTATTGACTTCTCTATAATTCGTTTTTATTTCCTATTTGAGTGAAGGTTTTGTTAAAAATATTCTGTATAAGTTTTTAGTGTTTTAATCAATATTTTGACAAACTTATAATAATTTTCAGAATTTGACATTTAATAACCACAAGGTGACATGAAACGTGATTAAATTTATTGGATAGAAAATTACCTATGTGTCATGTTCTGAGCGGGTCAATAATTTATTTTCAACTTTTTCGATGTGGTATTTATAATTAATTTTGCTCTTAGTTGTTGAAAAAAATATCGATTTCAGTGTCGATGGGTCTCAATTTTCTGCAAAATTTAATTGGCGATGTTAATATTAATAGTTGTTGCGAAAATCCAGATGCCCACCTGCAATGACTTTTAAAAATAAACTTTTTAAATTTTGCCCTTTATTTATTTTAGTATTCGCTAGTTTATAATAATTTTTGTAGACACGCGTAATTGAGAAAAGTTTTAAGTGTTGCAATTAATATTACGTAATGCTGTTGATTTGGATGGGAAAAGTAAGTAATAATTTGGTTTTCAATTATCCTTGATTGTACAATCGATGATTAGTGGAAATTCCTTCGTTTGGCTACCATTACGTATTTCACCAATTAAAAGTATTTTATCCAGTTACGCAGTAAATGTATAACAAAGTGAAGTGTTCCATATGTCAGACATTACCTTCTGCTTTTTAGAGGAAGATAAAAGAAAAAATTGGGCGGTTTGCTCTAAATTCTGTACTTTGTGGTGCGAAAGAATTCTCTTTGTGACGCGATGCATTTAGTGCTTGTATAATATTCCATTTTTTACTAAAGCTTTGAATGTTTAATGAAATAATGTTTTTGCTGAATTCTTATAATAAAATTAATCAAGAAATGGTAATGCTAATGTGATGCTATCCGGATGGAATCGAATAGTATTCTCAAATGTGAGAATATTTAACGCCTCTGTTTTATTAATACGAATCATCTTTAATGTAAGCACATTTTAAAAGCTAAATCAATGCTAAAACAAAAACCGTCTGGAAATTGTTTAAATTGCGATGAACAATCCTACCTAATTGCGCAGCCTCATTATGTAGTATCAAGTCAAAATATAAATTTATACCTGGGCTTCCTTGAAATTTTGAAATTATCGTAGTGTGGTAAATCTAATCCAAGGCGGAATAATTTTTTGCTCTCTACAGTTCATATTAAAATTTTACTTTGTAAAATTTCGTTACTGGAAATCTGTTGCAAATTGGATTTAATAAAATATACATTCTGCTTGTCGTCAGATTTCAATTTTCACAGTAATTCCGATGTTATTTTATATTTTTATTTTACTCATAATAAGCTTATTTTTCTGCATTTATTTTTAATATCAATTCAACATTTTGAGAAATCGTTTTTATAATTCAAAAATTAAAATAGTGCATTTTGTAAATTACTAATTTTAATTTCGCCTTTGTTTAAAAAATTTGTTTAAAATATTTTTTGAAACTTTTTTCTTATAGCACTAATGCATTTGCAATAGGGATGGCTTCCTGACTGAAATTTAAATTAAATTATCTAATTAAGGCTTATTACTGAGATGTACGCTCCATTTTCCTTAAAAGTATTTCAGTACTTTTTAAGGAGCTACCCGTCTCCGATTCACTTCAATCGCAGTGTTGCTTTAAAAATAGTCAGTCTTTACAATTTTAATTTCTTTGTTGGATAAACTTAGTTGTTTAGATGATGCGTTTTCTGGTTCACTCCGTGGTCAAATTCTTCCTTCTGGTACATTAGCCAACAGTGCACCCGAAACGGAATGCTTACTTGATCCTACGAAGCAACGTTCTGAGGAACGAAAGAAGAGGTAAGACCTGATTAATTCACTGTGAGAATACAAGTCATTCAATGAGATTTTTGGTCTTTTTTCTTTGATCATAGATCTTGGTCGGTTTTTTTCACTTTTAAAACCCAGGAGGTGATCCAACAACATACCCTCATAAAGTCAATTTTTTTCATATTCATCATGAAGCAGCCAAACTTGGAAGGCTATTGCTTACACTTACATATTACTGAAGGCTAAGAGAACAAAAATAATTGATATTCTGGTGCTCTGACGTCATAATATGTGCTGAATTCAGCAAATTGACCGCAATACTAGAACATTTGAAAAATATCTTTCAAGACTACAATCACGCAAATATTTGGCAGGGTGGTGGCCAATGATAAACTTGAACACATTGAGCAAATAATTATTCGATGTCCTCCTGACCTGACGCAAGACCTACTCTAATTATTGTAGGTCTTGCCTGACGTCATGAAGCGAATTTATTGATGAAGATAGCAATAAAAATTCTAGCTTTTTAAAAATATTATGTGCTTAACTAGAAAAATAATAAATGCATAATTCTTATTTTTTAGGGATTTGTCTTGCTAATAAATTGTAGGAAAAGTAAAAAAATGTGTTCCAAATCTTTCAAAATAGATATATCACATGATTTTTCAGGGTGTGCTTTTCAGCACCCCCGGCTGAGATGGTGCTTAATAGTTGTTGATCGAATAAGGTAATGATTTTTAATAATTTAATTATTTTTCCTCTTTCATTTTTTAAAAATACTTAATGTTAACAGTGTATAGAATTATGACTTCTATTTAGCCAGAAAAAGGACAAGCGAGTGTCTACTGGAAAACAACCTTCCTCAAATAACAGTGTGATTTCGACCACTAACGTAGAAACTGTTGTGGCTTACTATTTCTGCCAAGAGCCTATACCTTATCGAACCACTGTGCCCTTCAGAGAGGTAACCTTAGCCCACTTCAAGTCTCTGATGACAAGACGTGGGCGATTCAGATACTTTTTTAAACGTCACAGTAACGAAATTGAGCCAGGAGGTGTCGTCCAGGAAGAAATCCGTGATGATACTGCATTACTGCCGTTGTTTGAAGGAAAGGTGATTGGACGTGTTGAGAAAATAGAATGACCACAATCTATTGACAAGTCATCATTTTGCGTTGCCGAACTGGAGTCTCAACGCAAATACTACACTTCGTCACTAATATTTTTTTTCAAATTTTAAGTAACATCTGAACCAATTTCCGGAAAAACAGGGTACGCAGTTAGCACAGCGGCTTTTTCCTCAGGGACCATGGACACTTCCTTGCCGCTATGTGTTCTTGACTACATTTTGAGTTATTTGCAAATGATAGATCCCCTATTCATGCAATGCGCCAACTTTTAAAATGTTGCTGCTGTTTTTATATTTTGTAAAAGATTTTTGTACAAGAGGTTAGAAAATTATAATTTTGAATATCTTGTTTATCTTATTCCCTGTGTTCATTACTGTGTTTTAGGAACACATATTTCAATATCTCCTGTCCGCTTAAAATGTTCTTTTGAATTTTTTCATTCAAACTTGTAAACATTTATGATTATGCAGTTTCCATTACTATTTGAAATTCGTAGTAAAATTTTTTTACTACTAATTACCAATGTACTTTCTGATTGGCTACTTGTTAAAAATGGTGTACATACCGGAACAATTCTATATCTCCGTCCTTTCAGTATGTATGCATACGATTGCAATTTTCTTAAATATGCCTTTGATACCTACATATTCAACGATAGTAAGTCGATGCATGTAGCTATTGAATCCACTTTATTTAACCGCAGCAAATTATCATCGGATTCCAGCACGCATAGGTTGCTCATAAATGAAGGCAAACCACTTTTTGAATTTGCAGCACTAATAAATATTTGCGATGTATCAGCGTTAACACTTAAATTATAATGCTAGTTTTTTAATGTAGACCAATTCATGTACTAAAGATATGATAACATATTTTTGATTCAGGCAAATATTGACAATTAGAAACTGGAAATCTTCCTGAATAGTGTCGAAGATATACAAACATACAAATGCATGTAATACAAAAATCTACAATAGATCTGCCAAGCTTGGGATAATAAATAAGAAATTTTCAGGACAAGTTGTTGAATAGTCATTGTTGAAGTATTTGTATGCTAGCCATGATTGACCTGAGATATACATTTGCCTGAAGTAAATTTTAATGTGCCTTTTAGAAACTTAATTTTTCTGTTTTTTCTCATGAATTTCAAGTGCGGAGAACGGTATTAATGATTCTTTTAAAAAATTTCTATACTTAATGCAGTCAAAAGATTTTAATCTGCGGTTCGGTTTACAAATAGAACCAGTCATTGAAATCGTATTATAAGGTACTCTTGATGAGTTTAAGACATTTCGACAGTTCAAAATATTTATACATGTAATATATCTTGATTATGAGTTTCTTGTGAGAACCTTAGCAATTTTTTAAAAAATAGCTTGACTCTAATTTGTAATCTGAATTAGCTGGGCGAGTGAATGTCACCCAAGGCATTTGTTGCAATCATTTCGAAGCTATACAATATCATCCGCCTAAAGCAGGTGTTCTCAAACCGAGGCGATGTAGCTTTATTGGGGTCCACGGGACCATTTTGATATTCTATAGGGCAATTCTAATTCATTTCTCATTTCTGAGAATGAAATTTCTACAGTAAAAACATTGTTTGTTTTGCAAAATAAAGGGTAATCATTTACTATATTTTTAATATTAACAATTCCTCAACTATTTTATTAGGGTTTTTTTTCGGAGTGATGGTCCAGCTAAAATATTTAGAGGAAAGGGGGTACATGGAAAAAACAGGTTTCAGGAAAGCAAATATCTATATTTAGTTGCTTTTTACAACATAAAATACTACTTTCAACTCTAAATAGCGTCAAAAATAATACAAATAACAAAGACACATACAAAAATATAGCTACTATCTTGGGCTTTTTTCGAATTTAGATTAGATGCGGTATGTTGCATAATCAGTATTTTTTAATTTACAACATCGCCATTTCTAGTCAAACCTCTTTGTATAACTACATGAGCATTTTTAATTTCGTTTTTAAATACACTAAATTTATTTGTTTTATATGGATTTAGGTAAGTTTTTCCATATATTTATTGATGTGTTGCGAAATGAATTTCTCATTACTTTTTTGTTATATGTAGAAGGCTTAATTTTTGGAATTCTGTAATTGTCTAAGCAAAATTTTAGAAGATAGACATTTGTGGTATGGAACAAAATTATTAAATTTGTTACAGAAATTAGTTAATACGTTTTTTATAAATGATTACATGCTATTTTTAGCCCATTTTATTTGCATATTGAATTTATTTAAAAGTTTTTTATTTATGTTGCTATACAATGTTACCATAGTGATGTAGTATTAATGTGTGAATTACTGTTGTAGTTGGAAGCTGTGTTAAGAGCCTTAATTGAAAGACCCATTTTCTAAATACCATTATATATTTTGTAAAATTAAGTTGGGAATACCAAATTATACCAAAATATTTAAAGAAGTCAACTTTTTCTATGTATGTCATTAAATTTCAATTTAAGCTGAGGAAAGTTTGTGAAATTATCGTTAGATTTAGGTCTAATTAAGCAAAATTGAGTTTTAGATGGGTTTATTTTTAGCTTTAGTTTCTTTGTTTCAAGTAGTTCGTACAATCGAAGATTCACTGTAATCAGAATCTTAATAGCACTGTGGCAAAACTTGATGTCAGTTATGTCTCTAGTTTTGCTAATTTGATGATGGTAGGCTATAACTTTCTTGTCATTTCAGTACACTATTTCTTGCAAAAGTGCACGACAAGAATTGATGTAATTCTCAATTACCAACATCATAATTACCAATGCTTTCACTTCGAGCAAGCGGTCCCTGTGTTTACTGCTGTTTTTGCCCTACTCAAAGAAAAGTTAAAGAAAACTAAATTAGCTCCTCTCAATAATTTCGTCAAAGATGAGTTAATTCTCTTGTTTAATATGCTAATAGCTATCAAAGAAACTCCCTCTGAATCAGCCAACAAAACTGCGTAAATTGAACCAGAATTTAAACATATGTCCTCTTAACCGGAAAAAAAGATACTGCGCCCCAAATATTTGACAGCAGGAACTGAGTTCTTTGCCATCGGATCATCTATGTATCACCACCTTAAAGCTCCAGGATTACTAAGGTTTGCGACATGCGGTCATTCTTATCGGGAAATAACCACTAGGACATAGCAACAATAGGTGTTGTTTTAAATACCTAAAATACTAAAAACTTAGAATAGATATAGGGAAAGAATCAAATTGTTGGGTTGAATTTCGAAATCCAAGTAACTATTTTAATAGCTAATTGCTAAATGTCTCCTATTGTCCAAGTAAAATTTATACAAATAGTTATTCTAGCAAACAAAAAATGAACGAGCTTTTCTTAATTCGTTAATAAATATAACTATTCCTTCTAGAATTACTGCTAATAGTCAAACATTCATTGACCATTTCATGATATCGAGAAAATGCTTCGTCTTAAAATTATTTTCATTGTCAGATCACTGTCTTATAGTGACATGTTTCATGCTCAAACAACAGAGAATCATAATGCTTATGAAAATTGAAATCGATACAATGTTTAAAAAACAAATCCAGCGGACATTCTTTAATACCAACTTTGCTCCTAAAACTCGCAGCCGATTTTATAGCTGAACCAACTTGATATTCAATTAAATGGGTATTAAATATCGCATCGAAAACTTCTAGTTAATCACAACATACCACCTTACAATCCGGCTAAAGTGCCGGGTTTTACTCATAAACAGAATTCAAGATCAAAACTTTTTAAATTTGTTAAGAAGAAGAAAAGCGTTTTCAAGAAATTGAAGATTGTCGCCATTTGAACTTGGAATTCGCTATCTAAAGGAATTAAAATCATTGAATAATTAAATCCTTTAAAAACGTTTAAAAATCTTCGTTAAGCAACAATATATTTTTGCTAAATCATGGCTAGGATACAAATTTTACAATAATGACTACTATAACTCCCTAGATTGATCAAAGCATTAATAAAAAATTTGCTTAGTTTTTTCTTCGATTTTACTTGTTTTAAAGCTAAAATTAGTTTGCTATGAAAACCTGGAATTTTAAAATTTGTTGTATTGTAGGGAACGATTTTTTTTAGAATTTTGTAAGATAGGTAATGTTGTTTCATAAATTGTCATTATAGGCTTACAAAAGCTTCCTTTTAATTCATCATAAATTGTTAGTTTTTCTCCAAACAGCCTAATGTAATATTAATTGCACCATTTATTTGTATTTCAAATTTTCTGAGATATTGCGTGTCAATTCCTTTATAAAATATGCGAGAATAATTTAGGTGACTTAAGAATAAAGCATGAATAAGCTAAATTTTCGTAATAATATTTAGGTGACAAAAATTACTTATTGTTGTAATTTACACTGCCATTTTTTACAATGCTATATTTAATTGTTTATAAAACTTTAAGTTGCTGTCGAGATTAACCTCTAGATATTTAAAATGAGTAATTTGTTTTGTAGTTTTTATGTTGAAACGTAGTGTACATTTGAATGTGGCCATTTTTACTATTTTTGCGTTTTATTATACAAATTGTGGGTTTGCAGTATTAATTGTTAGCCTGTTTGATGAATAAAAATTTGCAAATGTTTAACATATTTTTCAATTATGTCTACTGAATCTTCCACAGAGTTACTCAAGTGAAATATTATTGTGTCCTCGGCGTACTTGAAAAGGTCACATATAATGGTCTTATGTAAGCCATTTACGTAAAGATGTGGGCCCAAAATTGATTTTTGTTGAACACCTTTTTTTAATAAAATCCAACATAAGTAATAAGATCAGATAAGATAAGATAAGACAATCTTTATTAAGAGAAGATAAAATAATTAAATATAAACCGATGGTTTCTCAAAAATAGCGTCATTAAAAAAACAAAAATCATAATTGATATCCAATTATATCCTTTGCTTTCTTTTGCATAAATAACTTGAGATTAAGTTGATACTACTAGCTGAAAGAATTAACTTTTCAATTTCTAACCAAAGACTTTCAAAAAACTTTTAGTAGCAATGCCTAGCCTAATTGTGGGCTTTTAATTTTATGGAATTAAAAATAAAACGCCTTCTTCTTTTTCTTATTAAAGTGCAACTAGTGGGATCTATCCATTCGAAAAACAGTAAATTTCGATTCATCATAAGACCATGTTATAAAAAATTAGCCAAGTTTCTGACATTCCGAAAATAAGATTTTCTCCTAATTGGTTTAGTAAGATTCGATATTCAATGGTTATATTTGATAAATTTTGAAAGTTTATATGTATATATTTAAAGGCAGGTGTTTTGTTTATAGCTTTGATATACTGGTTAAAAGCGAGAAGAGAATTTGATTTGAGCCTGGTCTAGGTTCTATTCCTGAAATTTTCAGAAGATTTGCTAGTATGTGCAGATAATATATAAGGCAGTAAAAAATATTAGAGAAATAAAACTTGTAAAACGAAGTAATGTACGAAATATTCTATAGCACTGTTGATAGTGAATGTTATACCGTGGCGAAAAATGAAATGGGAATACTTTCGTCCTTCTATGACTCTCCCCATATATTTTTTATTTTGCAATAAATTTTATTTTGTCTCTATGTTCTTACATTCAAGCTTATTCATTCACTCAATAATTAATCAAATTATATTCAGTAGTTTAGTTAATTAACTTCGTTTACACCAGTGACTTTGGGGGTAATTGCTTAACCCTCTAATGTCCCTACTTGCAAATTTGCAACTTCAGTGAAATACATGCGTAATTTTTATATTGTATTTATTTTTAACAAAAACATAGTGTCTTTCTTACTCCTTTGGTATACTAAGCACATATTATTTGTGATATAATCAAATCTTGACATTGAAATTTGATTTTTGGCAATAATAAATAGACATATTTTGTTTTTCTAAACACATTTCCATACTCAGAGAAGAGTAAAGTCAGCGATGCAATCATTTTGAATGATGTTAGTCTGTTGCTAGCTGCTAAATTCATTCATTAAAGTAAAGTTGCAAATTTGCAACTTCAGCCAGTGTAGGAGTCATAATGAAAATTTTTAAATCATTATAAATGTGACCTTATTTATTGTATATCAAATCAATATTTGTTGTTAATAATTTTTCATGGATTCTATTATAGATGAGCTTGTAAAGGTGAAAATGTACCAAAATAAATGTAAGAACCATACAATTATTTCGCATGTTGATGATAATATCAATCAAACCTAGTAGTATATATTTACAAAAGGTTTTCTATCCATTGAACTTGAATAACAATGTCCTGATAACGGCTCACTGAGTCGCTTTAACAGTTTCAAACAAACTTATAAACATTGTCAATTTTCAACTTTTGAAACCTCTATTTGCAACTATGCAACCAAACCAGTAAAACTAGTGAAATATTTACATGCACAATTCAATGATGGAATATCATTTCTAAGGACCCCTGATGTAAGAAAACAGAAATAATAATTTTTTGACTATCTTTTCCAAATTGATGACATACCAAATTCCCACTTTCTTCATTTTACTAATTCCAACTTCAAATTTTTGAGAATTTCTAGAAGTTTTGTACCTTTTGTACATTTTGTTAAGAAATCTGATATTTCATATCTGGTATCGATCCATAATATTTTTTGAACCATTTATTTTTAACATTTCCTTAACACTTATCTCAATTCTTAGTCTCTTTTCTGTTATTTGCTTGTTTGACCGAACTGCTTCCACAAGGGATTTACTGTCCATCATTGCAACAATAGGTAAGTGAACATTTATAATGATTTGAAGGACTTTGTTTATGTACATGGCTGCATGTATGACATCGCTTAGAGCAAGAGCTTCTGCTGACAGAGAGTTTCTTACAACTCGTCTAATTCCACAAGAATGCCAACATATAGGACTAAAGTCTAGGGCGTCATTTGTCACAACAATAAAATAACCGCCATCTCGTAGATTACCAAATGCCGCATCAGAAAATACAATAAGTTTAAGTTTTGACATATGCCCAATATTTTTGAAAGTAAGAAACAAGTTTCGGCCATACTTAAATTGTCGAATAATTTTATTCAGTTCAAGCATATGTTGTCCCGTTGCGTTTTTAAGACAACCAAAAAGGGCAAATACTTAAGCATGCAATCGAGTCGGGTTTGTCCAGCAACCCATTGAACTTGTCCCAAGGTTGCGCGAAAATCTTTTAATTGAGAGGGAGTTAAAGTAGTTTGTTTCGACCCATCAAATCTTATCTCATCTAGGCCATCTACATATTCATTTTGACTCCAAATTATAGTGCCTTCGTTTTCAAAAACTTGAATACCCAGGAATTTAAAATTGTCAGTTTCTTCTCGATCAACATTGAATGTATTGCGAAATTTTGACATTATAATTTTTTCAAAATAAATAACTGCTACCAAAGAAAAAGTCATCCACATATATTGCCATAACTACATCAATAATACCATTATACTTGCAAGCAAATGGACTATGTTCAAACCGGCATACGTCCATTCCAGACTTAACAACAAATCTTTTAACCCTATTATACCAGATCAATGATGCATCCTATAAACCGTATACAAATTTATTCAAGCGCTAACATTGGCAGTCAAATCTAAATTATTAGGCGACTCTAGTGCCTTATTCGTTTAGTAGTAATATATATATATATATATTATTTGAACCATATAATCCCCTTTCCAAAAGAACTTTTAGATGTCGCTGGAGAACCTTCTTACATTGTAATTGCAGTCATACTATGTTAATGCAAGCACGTGCAATTTTAAACAAACTCAATTCAAGGGCATTTAAAAACTTCTCTCAGAATGAGATTAACTATTAATCTTAGCAAATGAATCTCATCATTGCCTTTGTGAAAGCGCGCAAATTTTGCTGTTTGAACTTATCTTTGATTGGTAATATTCATTATCGTTTTCTATAAATAAATAAATGGTAACCTTAATACAACGAAACTAATTTTTCAGGCAGTTCAAAAATTGATTATTACAAAAAATGTCACCCGCTTTTAAAATTAAAAGGGGAACGCGTTCGCCCCGTTATAATTCAACTTTAGCTCTGTTTGAAGAACAGAGGTGAGCGGCCGCGTGGCGAACGTGTTCCAATTATAGTGATGTAGCTAGCATAATGAAGTATTGAGTGACATTCATTAGTGAGTTGAATGAAATTAATGATAATTAGTTTGTATAGCTCTGTTAAAAAATGATAAATAGACATTTTTCAATCTCTTAGCAACAAAAACTCACACAATAACATAATTTATATCAATCGATGGGAAATTAAGTTTTCTATAATTTTACCTAAAAGAAATTAGACAGCATTACCACCGAAGCGAACACATCAAAAATCTGTCCTTAATTGAGTTCATCAAATTTTTCTACATTCTCGAGCTAATATTTTCTTTGGATTCCAGCAAATATTGCTTCAGTTTTTGCATATTTTCTGGATTTGAAAGGGTCGACCACTTTCAATTTTCGTTTTATAGTATTCGTTTCAGTTCAGTTTTTAAGTTTCCTTAGAATGCATTAGGGTAAATACTAGATATCTTGAGTAAATTTTGCGGCCTATGAATCCAGTAAAGTAAAGATATTGCAGAAAATTTCTTGCATCTTGATGAGACATGTTTAGTAAAAGTTATAAATTTTGTCGCCCCATTTGGTGTGTTTATGGGTACTGTTGTTGATTATGCGTGATCGCCTACTACAAGACTATAATATCCGTAGCCTAAAATGACGCTTTTCTTGTATATATTTCATGTCTTTTTTATTATTATTTTTGTACATTATTGACGCTATTTAGAGAACTTATCAGTTTCTGAAATTGTAAATAAAAGTATCTAAATATAGAATATCTTATCTTATCTTATCTTATCATATGTGTTGGTCCAAAGCATGACACTTTAATGAGGTGAAAACACTTGTGTACTGTGATTGAAAAGTTTTGCATTTGAAAATTTTTTCTCATTTGTTTATTGGAGGGATAGTTAGTTCAGTAAATAATTTTTATAGGCCGTGTACTCTCAAATGTATGTCATTTCACATAAACAAGTGACTTGAATTTAAATACTTGTAGATTTCAAAGCCGATGTGTAATTGCAATAATTTCTTTATGTAAGTATACAATTTTATGTATTTTATTCTAAAAATTGATATAGTTTTATTACAATTGGCAGTGTAAAAGAAGGTCAGAAATTTTCAAAATTTGCTTTACACATTGTAATATCTACGACCTGATTAGTCATAATGCATAAGTAAGTAGCTCTTTATATTTCTGTGGTCCTCCATTTTGGGCCTCTATCTGTTACAATCAGCTGAATTTGAAATTGTCACGTACAAAAATTTTTTCAAAACTAAATTGTCTGTACATCAATTTGAGGACGTCAACCTTTGTTAAACATATTTCTCAAATTTAGCAAACTAATGATATTCATATGATGTTGCTCTTCATTAATGGTGCACAAGTTGAATTTGTAAAGTATTTTGAAGTAGTAAGATTGATTTAGATAAAAAGTGTAGTATAATACTAAATAGAGAAAAACAGCTATAAACATTCAAGTAACTGTCTGAATCGATGATGATATCATTCAATTACTTAATGTTTTCAGAAACATAATTAAATTTTACATCTAGTTTATGAATTCAGTCATTGATGTATTCTTGTAGACATATCTCTGGTTAAATTATTTGAAGCATTTCTTCAATTTGTGTGGCAAAATTTTCTAAATAATATTTTGCATTTTGGGAGCAGTATAGATGTGATGCAATAATCGGAAGGCATGAAAGTTCTGAAGATGCGTTTTATTGCAATTTTCAATAAACTAGTATAATGAAACGAATGTGCATGATTATTGTGACATCCAAAACAAATGAAATCTTTGCATTTTTAATGAATCTATATTCTTTCTATTAAAACATTAATTAATTGGTAGTAAGTTTACAGGCATGTTATAGTTCGAACAAGCTTTGCTCAACAGCAAATCGGTTCAACTCATTTTGCTTTGAAATTAGGAAAGTCTCCTCTGCTAACTCGAAAATTTATATTTTAAATTAGTGCTTTATTAACGAATCCTCCTTAAAACTAATTTGGTATGTTAATTGAAATTAACCCCCTTTTGTTCGCCAAAATTTTGTCCTAATTTTAATTTTTCTGTTGCAAGTCAACTTGTATTATTTACTCATAAAGTGAACTATTCAAATTTGGAATATTACTTGAAATGTTAGAAACCTGATATTTGAAAAAGATTGTGTTTGTTAGGGTAGAACTTATTCCAAATCTTAGAAAATTAGCATCATTTATTATTAATTTATTTACTACTTACATAATTGAAATTTTTTGCGCTCATGGAATAAACTTAAGGAGTATTTCTGTAATTTATTAACCTTGGACACTATATATTGCCATACAAAGCATTTCACTTGTGGAAGCTATTCTTATTTCATATTGCAAGTTTATAATCCTTAGTATAATGTAGAAGAAGAAGAAGAAGAATAAATATTTATTATTGAAAGTAAAACTAACAGAACATTAAAGTGAGTTAAAATATTTACACACATTGGGTACAAATTGGAATTTCCTTCATTCAGATTTGTGATTAGAATAAGCATGTTGACCAGTATAAATCAATTTTTTTAGGAATCAGTGAATGAAGAGGATGAGTGTTATTATTTTCAGACTGGAAGACATCTTTTTTGAAAGACAAAGCATTTTAGCCTTCACTGTTGTTTGATCAGATAAAGCTGGTAAAATTTTAATGGCTCTCCTTCTAATCTTTTCCATGGACTTTCCAAATACTTTGGCAGCGAAACATAGGCAGGACTAGCATTTTCTATTGACAATAACTCATATCAAAACTACAGAGTTCACGTAAAATATGAAGCAGCTTAGAGGCAGCTTTGACGTTATTAGAAACAAGCTTATTCCATTTTAATGAATAGTCCAACCAAACACTGAAGTAAGTAATACTGACATATATTGGAATATTAATCAATGTATTTAAGAACTGTTTTACGGTTATATGGTAATTTTCAATAAATAAATTTTTTTCATTGTCAATCTCCACAATTGCGATTATAACACTTCTCTTCAGCTTAATTGATTGGAATATTCATGCTTAAAAATATCTTCCAAAATTATATATAGTGTTTAATTTACTGCGTGTATATATGGTACACATTTTGTATGCTTGATGAAAAATATTAAAAATTAATAAGATTTATTTTTATAATTCCATACATCCTTTTATTCCAATGCTCTCTGGGGATTCCTTGATCAGAAATATTATGCCTTGAGGAAGAATATTCTGCATTTTCTTAACAGTTTTATAAACAGAATCATAGTTGTAAGATCAATCGTTCATCAACCTTTTGAAGAAGTAATTTGCCAGAATGATTGTAAGGATAGCAGGTCCTTTGTTCACATTTTGAACAAATCTTTTCAAGATTTTTAAAAAATTTGAAATCTTGAGATTTTGAAACATCTATTAGTGAATGTGCTCCAAATGACGTAATTGTTAAGGTTTGTGTTAAATTATTCCTGAGTCTGAATTACATAAAGGTATTAACTAATTTTCATGAAAAATCCGATTTTTGCAAAGCTTTTTAATCTCTTGAAAATCAGGATGTCTGAAGCCCCTTTAAGCAGCCATTACCTCGCATCTACTTGCAGATTCTGTAGACAGAACATCCATTGCAGTGGAGGCAAACCTCAATGGGACTATAAGTGGGCGTAGTCTTAAAACGTAAGTGAGAGTGGATCCAGAGAGTAGTTATATCTGCAGCAATTTCATTGCAAAACTTTGATTCTGATTGGTCAAGAGGTGGGTTCTTAGCACTTATTCTGATTGGTCGAGCATGAAAGCCATGGATATTGGGAGGGGTGACGTCATGCACACTCATATACTTGACAAGTTTGTGACTAATATTTTTCCATAAAAATTGCAATGTAATTACTGACTCAATTTGTGAGATTTCAAGTCCTGATATATAAACACATGTTTTGCTATAGTGACTGATTTTTATGGCTAATTTCATTACATGTTTTTTGTTAATATACCTGGCTATATCACACTTTATGCATGCTTACATGTGTTTGCATAATACACTGGGTTTACATCACATTTGTGATAATGACTAATATTTTTCCTATCCATAAAAATTCCTAGCATTTGAACTGCTTACAGGGCCAATGTACAATGTTTAATTCATTTTTCAGAATCATTACATGCAAAGGCTACACATTGTTTTTCAATTATGCTGCCATTTTTCCATTGTAAAAATTCCATGTGTTTAATTAATTTGCTAATATTTAAATACATAAATGTTTAATTTTTCGACTTACATGTTAAAAGTAAACATGGCTTTATGCATAAAGACACAATTTCATTTCCTAAAAATTATACATGCAATGTAAAAATAATTTATATATACACATACATGTGTTTCAATTTACAATATTATTATATATTAGTTTTACATGGCAATCTTCTTCTTTCTTCATTTCTTTTGCTGTATATGGGTTGTACATGTTGTAGAATGTTACACTTTTTGACAGTTTTGCAAATGATTTTTTGGGTTGTACACATTTGTAGACTGATACATCTTTTCTCATCTTTGCATGTTTCTCACTTTATTTGGTTTATAACTTTGCATGGATGTGTTCATTACATGTTTTTTTTACTTTCACTGCTCTCTTGACTTTTGCATATTTTTTTTTCACTTTATTTGGTTTATGGTGTAGCATCACTCAAAAAGAATAAGCTGCAAACCAAAGAGATCAGCATCGAAAGATTAACAGTGATTAAATGTAATCAAAAAATGATTGTAAAATTTAGTTAATTATCTTATTCATTTTGTAATATGCAACTAAGTTACAATATTGTACATTGTGAGAAAATACCGGAGCCGATTAAGTAATATTTGACAAATTGTAACAAGCAAAATTACGCTTACGTAAGAACAGCCATATTGGCAGAAGATTAATTCAAAATTCAAAATCGGCAGGTACTTAGAACTTTTTAAATAAATAGCTTAGAATTTAAAGGAAATTTGATGAACAATAAATTCTTCGGAGTTTATTTTATTTTCATTTTCTTCATTTATCTGGTTTGATATTTATTAAAATGTTCAGCTAAGCAAGTTGTGTCGAGTAGTGGCTGGATTCCATTCCAGGATCGATTTGAAGGGTCCTTGTGCCAGTCATGAAACAGCACTTATGTTGCTGTTAGGAGTTTTTCGATTCTTGCTTAGTCTGACTATCGATCACTACATGTACATTAAAACAGATGCTTGAAACGGCTGGATAGCCGAACATTAGGATTATATCTTTATTACTAATAGTAGGAGACTTGACAATAATCGACTGAATAAATGACTTCACATGTATCATTATTAAATGTAAGTATAGGAAACTGCTATTTATTAATTAATTGACTAAGCCAGTAATTTTATGGTAATGGCTACTTTACTATTATTTAAATGCAGTTAGTGTCAATGCCTGGTTGCTTTACTTAATCAAACCAACAAACACTTTACAACATTGAGTTTAAGTCAGTTACAACTTGACATGAGTACACACACTGAGCTAAAGTAAGGTACACATAATTAGTCCTCATTGAGCTGAGATGGTGCCGTGGATTCAGTCATCATTCATGAAGGAGAGGAACTGTGATGTGGAGATCGGCTTCGGGCAGTAGCCCACAGATGATTTGGAGAGGAAACGTCACATGGTTTTGTCACCTAAATAGTGATGATTAGTACTCAATTAACCTACCTCCTCACCCGCAATTTACTGAGTGATAGTTAGTAGCAATAACACACGGTGCAAATAGGCCAGGTGGAGGATGTTACATTAACCTAACATGCTGGGGCCACCACAATCTCCAGATATCACACCTTGTGACTTTTTCCTCTGGGGGCTAAATGAAGTCCAATATCTTTGAAACTAAGCCTGATAACCCAGCATACCTCAAGAAACACAATTATGCATGTTGTCAGAACATTTCTGATGACATGATTAAAAGAGTTATCACTTCTTTTCATAGTTGGCTCAAAACTCTGAAGGACAGAAATGTAGTCACACTAAAATGTCAACAGTTCATGAGTAATGATATAACCAGACTGATTTTGTGCTTTGAATTAAATGCTAGATGCATATGTATTTTTATGTAAAGTTTTGTTTCCTTTTATGCATAAATAAAAAATTATTGACCTTTGGCTGTGTCACCATTTATACAACTAAATTTTATGAACAAATAGTTTAACTTGTCCTATTTACAATAATATTGTTGTGCATAAAATAGAGTAGCAAGTAACAATATTACAAAATACTAAATTTTAGAGTATAGAAGTATGTGGCATGTAATAATCAGGGCCCGGACATTAGGTGGTATAAAATAATCTAAATAGTTACTTAAAAAGGTGCTAAAATTAACCCATTTAGGTGCTCAAATAGGTGCT
>CABFPE010000881.1:122655-133882 GCA_900660155.1 Hofstenia miamia | reverse complement strand
CAGACTTGTTACTCTATAAAATTAAGATGGAAAATTTGTACACAGAGTTAGAATCAATCTCACATCACTTTGACTTTTCAAATTATCCAATATCGTCACCCCTATACTCTGATGTGAATAAAAAAGTATACCTTAAAGTCAAGGACGAATTGGGTGGGGGTGTATTAAACCATGTAGTTGCACTTAAACCAAAACTATATTCTGTTGAATATTCAAGCAAAAGTCATGAGATATTGGAGAAGGCCAGTGCAAAAGGTGTAACCCAGTCAGTGAAGCAGACTATGAATTTTGATTTGTTCAAGAATATTCTTCTGGAAGATGGTATCATTCAAAGACTGATGAGTGGAATATGTTTGCAGATGCATTCAATTAGTGTAGAGACGTCAAATTGTATAGCATTATCATGTTATGATAATAAATGCTATCTCATTAACAACATAGAAACAGTGCCATATGGACATAAGGGTAATAAAAATTTATATGTTTTATAATGTTAAACTCTTGTTTTAGATATTGAAAATATTAATTCACAGTCCATCATTGCTACTACCTCTGCACTAATTGATATTGGGATTAAACTTTTTTGTCTAGGTATATTAAAATTTATATTGTATGTGTTATTAATTTGTGTTTTAGATTCCGACACAAAGTAATTCATAGTTCATTCTCCCCTCCCGCATTGTATCCACTTCAAGTTGCATTGTATCCACTTCAAGTTCTTGTATATGGTAGTTTATTTTTAAAAAAATTAAATATTAAATTTCACATTTAGATATTTCCAATGATCTACCTCTGGTGTTTTTACATAATTACTCCCTCCACTGTGTTCAATGCGAATTTGTTACATTTCTCTGCATAAGTTTTTTATCAACATTGTTACAAATTAATGTAATGTTTAGTCAACTCTTCATATAATTGATTGTCTGCATACAATGTTTCCTCCATTCTCCGTGTTCATACAAACTTGTTAAATTTCTCCGCATAAGTTTTTTTATCAATAATGTTATAAATTAATGTTTTTCTTTAGCCAATTCCTCGTATAATTGATTGCTCCTCATCAATGCTTCCTCTAATTCTCTGTGTTCATACAATTTTGTTAAAATTTCTCCACGTAAGTTTTTTTATCAACAATGTTATAAATTAATGTTTTTTTGTTTAGTCAATTCTCCATTTGAATATTTTGGTGACACTTGCCCAAGAAGAAAATCTATTCACTGTAATGCTCCTTATGTTTAATTTATCTTGAAAAATGGTATAATATATTTTAAATCAAGTTGTTATTTATATATAGTTTAGCTTCCACACTCTGCTGAATGATCCTCTGTCAACTGAAAAAGCTATACACCCTAATGCTCCTCATGTTTAAATTATCTTGAAAATGGTATAATATATTTTAATTGATTGGTTATTTAATATATAGTTTAGTTTCCTCACTCTGCTGAATAATTTTCCACCAACTAAAAAACCTATTCACTCTATTGCCTCCCACACACACACATATAATTTATT
This sequence comes from Hofstenia miamia, assembly GCA_900660155.1. Classification (NCBI taxonomy): domain Eukaryota; kingdom Metazoa; phylum Xenacoelomorpha; order Acoela; family Hofsteniidae; genus Hofstenia; species Hofstenia miamia. The sequence goes on along the minus strand of CABFPE010000881.1, from coordinate 132,373 downwards.
TTATAAAATGTAAAATATATTTCCCTGATTATTTATATATGTATACATAATTTTTTAAAAATGTATAAGAAAAAATAACCAAAAATATTTAGCTCAATTTTGCTTTCATGATGTGGTGCTTTATCAAAAATAAAAAAAAGACCACCTCCATGTGAAAAAAGACTCCAACAACAAAAGAGTGTGTATGTTTAAAATGTATAAGAAAATTAATGACTATATTTTAGCTCTGCCTTCTGCCATTTCATGATTTTCTGCAGTTTATCGATTGAAGAATGTCTCCACATTAGAATGAAAAAAGAATACCTCTATCCTAAAAACTGATCATAACAAAAAGGTATATTTGATTTAACATATGTAATAAACCAGTATTATGTTTTAGCTTGCATGTGTCCAGCTGTGTTGAACAAGAATGAATATCACCATGTGAAAATGCTGGGTCTAGGTTATTCCATCAATTTGAGAGAATTTCTCGTATACAATCCCCATGGTAACATGAAAGAGAGAGGAAATCCAGACTATTGTTCTTGGTGATCACATGTTTTTGTATAACACATTAAGAAGAAAGAGTGTTGGACACAATTACCCTGATAAATCATGTACTGTGTGAAAACCAGAGAATGTTAACCATAGGAGGCAACTAAAACCAATCAATGGGACGTAATATTCTTTTGTGTTGATAATATCAAATTCTCTGGCTTGTAATAATAGTGTTAATTAAATATGTCAAAAGAGTGTCTATAAAAAAAGTCTTGATTATTATTTGCATGGCATAATTATTCCCTATTTAATTTTGTGGATGCATAACATTTATACCCATGCTTAGATATAATTTATTGATGGCATTGTATGATTATTGACACACATCAGATGAACAAGACTTGACGAAAATTATCTATACATGGGAAATGAAGACAGAGGTTGACGGGAATATATGAACTCACATCAATGTTGGTGGTGAAAAGCTAATACAATAGACAAAATTTAGTGTAATTTACCATTATTATTATAAAATTTAGAATATATACATGTTTTATTTTGTTTTTAAATGTGGGCTTTACCATGCTCACTTAAATACACAGTTTTTATGTTTTGAAAATTGATGAATTTTATTTTAACATGTAAACTACACAAAAGTGTTTTTTACTAATGTCTAAAAATTTTAAACGTTTTTATTAGAGTGGATTGCAACCGCTTTTTTGTTTAACTATGTTTAATATTTTCCACATGTATTAGCGAAATAGTTTTAAAATAGTTTTGTTTCTTAACACATATACTAGTCATTAATTTTTACTATTACCTATAAAATTCCATGTGCTTTTATTATGAAAAATAATTATTGGTTGAAAAACTGTGATATGATAAAACATGTTAACAATGAATTTTGACAAAATGCAAAATATGGTTTTGAAAGTTTTCCCAAATTATACTGTACATGTAAGCTTTTTGAAATATGGAAAATTGATAGTGTACTGCATTGACGTAAATGAAAATGTGTGATAACAAGGAATATTTTACAAAATGCAATGTTATGTATATTAACAAAAATTAGTCATCAAAAAAGTGTAAACTAAATTTGAACATGAATCATGTAAATAGGCCAGAATATGGTACACTAATTAAAAAGCTATTAGTGAACTGTCAGCCAGTTACCCCCTGAGCTGTCAAGAAAGCACTTTGTGAGTTATCACAAGCTGTCAGAAATTCATTAGTCAAGTATACAACCTCAGTGAAAACCTATTAGTCATCTGTCAATCAAACAGTGAGTCACTAAAAAACACTCATCATTATTGCTGAATCAACTGAGGTCAAAATGTCAGTTTGTGTAACAGGGCCTTGACTATGTACACTACTTACTCTTTATGAATTTGATTTTTATTTGTTATGCATTGCTTACACTTAGAATCAATCCAAGGTTTACCATCATTAGATTTGTTCAAAGAAGATTTAGATAGAATTTTTCTTTGGGGGCAAAAGATATCATAAAAATATTCAAGCTTAAGTAGAAATTTGTTTAGCATACTATTTGGCTCAGAGATTGAATATACATCATTCCAATCTTGTACGCTTAGCTCCGATTTAAGTTTATAAATATTTTCTCTAGAATGGTCACTGATAAAAATCCATTCTTTTATTATTCTAATAGTATCCTTAGGCATTTGTATTGCAATAATGCAATGATCAGAAAATGGGAATTCTCCACAGTAAAAACTATAGTTATCTTTATTATCTGTAGTAATGATATGATCAATAAGCATGCTAGAAGTGGATACATTTCTTGTAGGTAGGACTGTGTCTGACGAAAATAAATTAAAAGTGTTTAATAAAAGATCTAGTTTTTCTTTTTCGCAATAATTGAAGTAATTTAAATTCCAATCACCCATTAATATGACATCTTTGTTTTCAGAACATGCAGAAGATAACTCGCACTCGATTTGATTAAAAAATTCATTGAGGTAGTTTTTTGAGGGGCAGTAAGACACATTAATTAATTGTTTTTTAAAGTAGAATCTTTACTTGGATTGTTTATTTTGATCCATAAGCTTTCAAAATTTGAATCAATTGATGAAAATTCATTTCTTAATTTAGGTCAGTAAATTTTTGGAATAAGAAAAAGAACACTGCCACCTTTAGTATAATAGTATTATTATTATTAAGTTTTAACATAAATTTTTCATAATTATAATCAGGGACTGGGTTACATTGAGTAACTAAAAGGAGAAAGAGGAAAGTTTGTATACTCAAGGTATTTTCAAATTTTAGACAGCATAAATTACATATGCATATATATAGGTATATCCATAGCCGGAGAGTCGTAAAATTACACATATTTAAATATAAAGTAAAAAGTTTCTTAGCTTTGATATTTCTGCTGTAGGGAATTGCGGCGCCTCTGCTGTAACTTATGCGTTGCTTCTGTAAATATTGCGGTGGAAACTCGGCGTGATAATCAGCAACATGGCGGGGTGTTGTTGGGCATCATACTGTGATGTCTTTGATTGGAAACGCGGTTGGAATGCGGTTTGCGGTTGTGGTGATTGATCAAAAGAAGCTTTAGTACAGAGTGCAAGATTTCCGTAGCATGCGTTAGATAAATGTACCCCATCTTTTGCAAAATATTTTTCAATAATCTATTTACCCAAATAAAAAGAATTACAACTGTGAAAAATTTCATACTCCAGGTTTTTTTAATTTTGTTGAATAAGGAGATTTAGTTCCATGGCCTTCTTGGTTAATTGATTGCAATGTGGGAATTGTGCCACTTCTCCTAAGTAGAGCATGGACAGCATTAACTAGATCTTTAAACATTGAAGTATACTTAGTTCTATTCTTCATAATATCATTCCTACCGACTGTAATGACTATGTCCTTTATGTTGGCAGTGCATTGGTACTTCTTGACTAAATCTGTAATCACATCAATGGTGGCACCTCAGTAAGAATGTACAGCAACTGTTTGTTTTCCGAAGTACCAATGAATAAAATGTTTTTTTGGCTGTTGTTCTTTGAGTGTGGGGGTCTTCAAATGTGATTCACAATCCACTGTTTGCTGTTCACTGTTTGATACTGTAGGGTTGACTTGAATTCAACTGTATAGCAGTATCTTCTTGTAGTTCGTAAAGCAGCTTATGAATGGTAAGTAACTCCTCTTTGGAAAGATTGCCGAATGGTGCGAGTAACTTTGCAGATGTAATGCGGCTCCATTTCCCGTTATGAAATCCTCACTACTGAGAGAACGAATTAAAGCACACTCAGAGGGACCAACTGAATGCGACAGAATCATTTACACTTATGATCTGCCAAATTAAAGTGTGCTCAGAGAGACCAACTGAATGCGACGGAATCATTTACACTTATGATCTGCCAAATTAATTTATTGGCAAGTATTTGCTCATACAAATTAATTAATCTTGATTAGCAAAATTTTATCATGTAAGTTGTTAATTAATTTTAATCATCTTTCTTCTTTCCCCTTTCCATCTTGGGTTTCAGCAGCTTCAGTGATGGATTATGCTACAATTCCACTTTAATTGTTATGCTGACTATCATTATTTTGTTGCAATTCAGATTCACTAATCTGTTTGTGCAATTCATTATTAGGATCCTTCCTATGCTATTCCTTACTACACACAGACTTTCTGGTATCATGACTCTTCTATTGTTAATTCTGATCTGATCATATACAATTACTTCACTATCATTAATGTTGTCAGCTTAGATTATGTAGTATTGCAGTTGGTTTGGAAGCAAGTGCACATTTCCTTTAAGTTTTCTTGATGTAATCAGAAGTTGATATCACTTCTTCTTGTAACTGTATAGTTTGACTACAAAAATCATTATTGAATTTCTGTTTTTCCGGGAAATCACTCCCCAGTATTAACTCATAGGTTAAGGGTTAATCTGGGTTTCCACTACCATTAGCTTGCATTTAAAAATTGTATCAGCTGAGGCATTAATTAGTTCATGTTTCATTCTTCCCATCACTTCTCATTGGTATCCTAGTTCGTTCATGCACTTGTCCATGATTACTAATATTGCATCACCTGTGTCCACCAAGACTTTTAGTATTGCTCTATTTATTGTGGCAGGTATCAGGTTGGCTTGCAACAGGTTTACTACAACTAAGACAGGTGCACATTTTGTAAAAGGCATTGCTACTTTTAGTTTGACAATTCCTTTTCTGTTTCAATTTCAACATATTCTTCAACTTCTTTTAGCTCAGAGAGGTCATACTAATTGTAGAATTCTTTGTGATTGTAGATGACATTGATTCATTTCAAGCAGTCCTTTTTGATATACCCTTTTAAACCATATTTATGGTAGTGTGTGTCTGTTCTTTTAAGGATTTTATTGCCCCATCTTTGGTTTTTACCTTAAATATGCCTGGGTTGGTTTTTTCTCCAGTCTAATTTTATCTTCTGTTGCCTCTAATTTTATGGTTTAGCTGTTATTCTCAGTGTTCTTGCAGCAGCTTTTTCCTTGAACATGTTGTTGTTTTCCAAGGTGATGCTCAGTGACATTCCCTTACAAATTAGTGTTTCCAATGAGTTTTCCACATCTCCTTTTAAATTGAATGCCCTTTACAGGTCATCTGGTCATCCCTTACAGATATCAGAAAAGATGTTATACTTGTTGTATGAATTTCTTCTTGAACTGAGTTTTAACATATGTTCTACCTGCTGCATGTATGCTTTCATCATAAAATTTGTCATTTCATAGTTTTTGTAGTATGAGCATGTATTGACTTTTAAGGCATTCTCTTCTATAATATGACTTGAAGTCTCAGATTATTAGTTTGTAGTTATTTTTCACTGTACTATTTAGCATTAAGTATTGTTGGAACACTGCTCAATCAATATACAGAGGGAATCTCACTGCTGCTGTTTCTTAGCTGAATTGTTGTTCTTATATGTTTACTTCCAGAAGGAATCTGTCTGACCTGTAAATTTCATTAAGCTCTCACAGCATGGTGCCATGTTGTGATTCTTAGTTCAGCTCAGTATTGATTCTGTAAAACATGGCCACTCTTCTGTTCTTTATTGGTTGTAATTTCTTGCCAATTAATTCACTTAATTTCTCTAGCCATTCTGTTTTATCTGCATGTGTCCCCCTAGCTGAGCTTCTGGTTCCTCATGTATTGTTCAATAGATAGTTGTAATCAATGCCTTTTCATTGCTCAACTTCATCTGTGGTTCTTATTGACATTGCTCCTCTTCTAGTTTTGCTAGTGAGATTTTGTCCTCAAGCAGTTCATTCTTTTGTATTAACATGTGTACTTTATTTTCAGATCTTTCCTCTCTTCCATTAGCTGTTTTTCTCTTATTTTCTAGTTTTGTGATGTTCATGCCATTCATATCTCTCCTTGTTTTTTGCTTTGAGTTCTTGTCTCTGTTGCTCTCATAAGCATTTGATTTGCTTCTAGATGACTTCATCATGATCAGTTAAAACTTGTTGCATCTCAAGTCATATTTGTGATTATATTAACTATGTTCATTTTCAAATTGCGCATTTAACAAAGATATTTCAACTTGAAGTCTTTTTTTCAGTATTGTGTTGTTCTGTTATTGATACTACTGGCAATAGCAGGGGTCTTTGAGATGTGAGAGCTATTTCCTCCTCTGATTATGCCATCAGTTCTTGGGTTGGTAGTTTGGGTGAGCCTCCATTGTTGTATAAAGGTAGCACTGATAGCTTGTGTTTCTTTGGTGGATTTTGTAACACAGGGTTTTGCATTTTTGGTTCCTTAAATTTTTGCTTCTGGTATTGACAATGTTTCTTGTCATTTGGTGGTGGTGACACTTTTTGTGACTTCTATTTAAGGTTTCTTTTCATTTTCAATTGCAATTTAGGAAATACAGTAATGCCTTTAGACTCATAATATGTATGACTGGGGAATCTTTATGCTTACTCTCTGTCATCTTGTATGCTTCTTTGGTGGTGATAACAAAAATTCCTCTATTTTGAATTTCATTTAACTAAAGAATCTATGTTTATCCTTTGTCATCACTGATTTAATAAGAAAGCTGTATCCATTCTCCTGTGATCTTAGCATTTTAGTTTCTCATCCACTTCCTCATGATGTAGCATAATCCAAGAATTAATGCTGCTAAAGATAAACAAATAAGAGATTAGTTGGTCAAGGAAAATTGTTATCAAATTATGATTAAATTAATATTAATTGTAAAGCAAATTCAATTTAGGTTTATCATCATTAATTTTTTAAAATGCAACTAAGAAACAACATTTACCAAATAGTATTTGTTGAAACAATTTGGCAAAATGAAGGGGGCAATATTGCTTCCATTATTTTTCAGCCATTTTGGCAGACAATTTAAAATTCAAAATCAACAGGTACTTTTGGATCTGGAACTATAAATAGAGTGAAATCATTTAGAGAAACTGTTGAAGTAAATTCTTTGAAAATCTTATCTTTAGATTTTATTTGGTTTGCTTATTATTTAATCATGTCAAGCTAAACACTCAATGCATTAGTAGTAGTGAGGACACATATTGGGAGCAATTCAAGGGTCCTTGATCCAAGCCACGAAACTGCATTTATGTTAGGGGTATGATATGAGTTTTTCTCCATTTAGCTGACTATTGATTCTTTCATTGGCATGTACACAATAGTGAAACCTCAGAGAAAATGGTTGGATAACCAATTGTAGGTTATTATATTTTATATAGATTAGACTATGTAGGTGACCTATAGATAGACTGAAAATGAAACCAAGCATGTATTACTAATTAAATGTAGGTTAGGAAGCTGCAAGTAATTATCTATTTAATTATTTAATTTAATTTAATTAAAGCCAATATTTTTGATAGTGGCTAATTGAATATTTATTAAGCAGCTAGTGACACTGCCTGGTTGCATAAACAAATTACACACTACAAATTGAGCTTAAGTCAGTTATATTGAGCCTTGAGGGTTGAACTGAGTTAGGATAGGGAACACATAAGTTTCTTTGTTGAGCTGAGGTTTCTAGGAGAAACTCATCAATGATGAAGACAACAAATCAATTCACAATAAACAAAAACACAAATGCCCAAAGGAAACTGACCTTCAAGTGTTCCATCTTACCTGAGAATACTAAGAATGACACAATACCATGCAAGGCAACTCTACCAAAATTTAACAGAAAGATCAACAGTTACAGCCCAATGTTCACTGAATGACTTCAAATGTTTGAAATCACAATGGCTGAGAGAAAGGTGAGTCAGCAAGGAGCAGCTGCAAGATTCCAACAATACCTTACAGGAGCAGCATCCTAACATTACTTGCTGCTGGACACAGATACAAAACAAAATTACAAATTACTGATTAAGAGACTTTCCAGAGTATTAGAAAAACAAAAGTTTTAAAAACCAGTACTAAATCATATTGAAATTGACAAAGGTGAGGAAAACAAATGATATAAGGAAATATATCTAACAGTTGAAATAATTGGTGACACTTAGCTCCAGAGGAAACAAATACTCAAAATTTGACCTCTTCTCAAATATTTGTAAGGCAATGCCACAAACTGACCTGAGTGAAGAGAATTACAGCTCAAAAAAGTTAGAGATGTAAGCCCTAATCAAAAGTATTAAGAAATTCTGGCACTTTTTAATAGGAAGAGAATTCAGGATCTGTACAGACAACAGCAGCCTGGCATGGCTGAAGAAGTTTTCAGGAGACAAATCAGGAATAGTGTTGAGATAGAACAAATACTTAAACAAACTTACTTTGACCATTGAACACCAGAGAGGCACACTGCACATTAACATAGATTTTTGGACAGCACTCCCAGAGTTGATAGCAATATTTACAACAGAAGAAAAAGATCTTCAATTACCAATATCAAGAGCAGGGCAACACAGACTTACAAAAGCAAAAAAGTATGAAATCACAATGTCCCCAATCAATAATCAATCAAAGAACTGGTTACTGAAGGGACATGTTGGGAAAAAACATCACCAGAAAAATCCAAACAGCCTAGGCAGATAATTGAAAAAATGATAAGCAGACTCATAATAAATAAAAGCCTGATTGGGAGAACAACAACCATAGACATGGTAAATAAGACAGGAATAGTGCCAGAAGAAATTGCATTGTTCAATGAACCCATGAAGAAATATATGTGGGGCACCACATCAGAGATGCAGCTGAGACAAGTAGAAATTAAGCCTTGGATAACAACAAAGAAGATAATAAAAAAGAAAATTGTTGACACCAAAGAAATAGTCAAAATGATGAAGGAGAAAAATGTTCAACAAATGTTAGAAGAAGAAATGAGGAAATATGAGAAAGAGAGTTTGTGATGTACATTCTTAAAAATAATAAAGAGTGCAGAGATGATGTGAAGAGGAGGCATTGCAGAACATGTCAACATCTGCAAAATGATATCAAAAACACAAAGTGAAATTATTGAAGAGGAAGCATTACTAATGTCAACACAACTGATCCAAACCTCTGAAAACACAACAGCAAATCAACAGATTTAACATTGAAAATGGGAGCTACCAGTCTGGGAAGTACAATGGAATTGTTTGACACAGATGACAAGAGATTTTTGGTCAAGATAAAGATAACAAAGGAGACAGAGGAAATTCACTCCTCGAAATTTTTGTGCTATCACAGTACAGTAATTACATAAAGAGAGGCAATACTGAAAATGACAAAGCAGCTGGAATTTGTAACAACAAGCTAGAGCAACCTGAGAGCAGAAACAATAATAAAAAAATAACACAAGCTGAGGGGGGCATTTAGCATAATCCAGGAATCAATGCTGCAAAAAGAATAAGAAAGAGATTAGTTGGTCAAGAAGATTAACATCAAATTGAATTAGGATTAAATTATGGTTTGATTACTTAATCAAATGTAAACTAAATGAGTGGTGTTTAGTAGTGGTGAGGATCCATCACAGGAACAATTCTAGGTTCCTTATGCCAATGTAACATCCTCCACCTAGCTTGTTACGCCATGTCTAATCATTGTTAAAGAATGTTTGGTAAACTGTGGGTGAGGTGTTACCCATTTGTTGAACCATCAGACTCTTCTTCTTCGTTAACTAGTTATGTTAATTCAGTAGTCGAATAATAACCATCACTGTTTAGGTGACTGGGCAGTATGATGTTTCCTCTTCAGTTGTTCTGTGGGCTCCTGCCCAAAGCCGATCTCCACATCACAGCTCCTCCTCTTCTACAACAATGGTTGAATTCACGGCACCATCTCAGCT
>CABFPE010000881.1:51656-101723 GCA_900660155.1 Hofstenia miamia | reverse complement strand
ACTATTTCTAATACTTCTCTCCAATCTCTTCCTCCGATTCTTGAAGTTAACACTCTTATTAGTTTTATCATTGTTCTATTCAATCTTTCCACTGCTCCATTGGCCTGTGGGTGATATGTGGCTGTCTTCTCTGTCAGTATCTCCATTAGTTTAGTCATTTCTTCAAACAATTTACTTTCGAATTGAACGCCCCTATCAGATATTATTGTTTGCATTGGTCCAAATTTTAGGATCCACTCTTTTATAATTTTGTCTGCTACTACTTTTGTGGTTGTTGAATCCAGCGGTATCATTCGAGCGTATTTTGTAAAATTATCCACTAACACTAATATATACTGATAACCTTCATCGTCTTGAGACAATTTTTCCAAATCGACATGAATGATTTCATTAGGTGCTGTTGCCATAATTTTCTCAAGCGGTGCAACTTGTATCGGGAAATGACTCTTGTTATTTATAAGACATGTATTGCATTTATTAATCACATCTTCCACTGTCCTTCGAATGCTTGTAGTTATAAATCGAGCGTTAAAGGTGTTTTCCGTTTGTATTATACCCAAGTGTCCATTTTCGTGTATCTTCCTAACTAATTCCCTTTTGTAATATTCAGGGATCGCTATTCTTAGCGTCTTTCCTTCTATATACAAAAGTCCATTTCTATTTAATTTCCACTTGTATCGCTGAAAATAACTCTTAGCTTCTCTTGCCAGTGTCCAGTCATCATTGTTCATCTTGTCTCTTATATCTTTAAGTATCAAATCACTTTTTTGTTTTTCGATTATATCTCTTTCGGATATCTCTTCCTTAATTGTTATTGGCATTATCGCATTTCCTTTCTTATCCGTATTGATTTCGGGTAGTTCTACATATTCATTATGTGACATAAAGTGAAACTTTTTCTTTTCACCATCCACCTTTTCTATATCTCTTTGATATTCGGGTAGCGCCGTCCAGAAGTCTGCGTTTTTATGTAGCATTCCTTTCCGATGTTCTATATTAAATTTAAACTCATTTAAATATTCGATCCATCACAATACAATTGACGACTTATTGCCTGAAAACTTTTTATGCCACACCAGCCCACTGTTATCAGTTCTCACTTTCAACCAATGATAACATCTCCAGTTTCGTTGATCCATAATTTTCTTCGCTCTGTTTTAACTTTCAACTAAAAAATTGTATCAGCACTTCCTTGCCATCCTTGATCTGGCCCAAGCATGCCCCTATGGCAACGTTACTTGCGTCGCAATCGAGAATAAACTCTTTATCGTAGTCCGGCGTATTTAATGATGGCATTTTGCTTAACTCATTTTTTATGTTATCTAACTGTTCTTGTTCTCTCCACGTCCATTCGAAAACTTTATTCTTCTTTAACAGTTCTGTCATTCTGCCGGTTTTATGCGCCACATTAGATATAAAAGAACCATAGTAGTTAATAAAACCCATAATTCTCTGTAAATCCTTTTTCGTTTTCGGGCTGTTAATATTCTGAATCATGTCTCTGGCATTGTTCTTCATCCGTATTTCTCCTTTCCGGATCTGTCTCCCCAAAAATACGACTTGTTCCTTTAAAATTTCACACTTCTTTCCATTCACCCGTAAACCCGCTTTATACAGGATGTTCAGCGTTCTATCCAGCTTTTCAAAATGTTCTTCGATTGTTTCACTTGCTATGAGTATGTCGTCTATGTACGCACTTATCCCTTTTTCGACTTGTCTGTTATTCTGTTTTAAAACTTTTGTCACATATCTCTGGAATGTAGCCGGTGCATTACATAATCCGAAGGCCATGTACATCCACTCAAACAGCCCGTACGGCGTTATAAATGCTGTTTTTTCAATATCCGAGGGTTCCATTGGCACTTGCCAGTACGCTTTGCACAGATCTATGCATGTGTAGTACTTGTTTTTACTGGCCTCATATATAATGTCTTCTATTCTTGGAAGTGGATATGCGTCCTTTTTTGTTATGTCGTTAAGTTTCCGGAAGTCTATACAAAGTCTATACTTCTCACCTTGTTTTACAAACACCGTGGGCGCAGCGTAAGGACTTTCACTTGGCCTAATTATCTTGTTATCAATGAGCTCGTTTAATATCGTATTATAGTGTTCTTTTAACTGTTCAGGAACTCTTCTGCATGGCAGTCTTATTGGCTCCTCCGATGTGGTTATGATTTTGTGCGTTTCTCCAACCGCTTTCCCCACACTTATTTCTCCATAATTAAAAATTTTTGCATGTCTTTTAAGTATTGTTACCAGTTGTTTTCTCTCTTCTGCGCTTAGGTGCTGATACTCCTCTTCTCTTATTTCCGGTATTTGGTACTCCTTGTTTTCTTCCTGAATTAAATTAATCGCTTTGTCCACCATTTTCTTCTCGGTTCTTACTTTTTTCCCTTTCAATTTTAACGTGTCCTTTTTTATATTGACTGTATGATTAGTTGCGTTTAACATTGGTATCACGCCTCTGCCATTTTTTACCACACACAAACTTGATGGTATGGAAATCTTCTTTGTATTTATGCCTCTTTGATCATAAATCATAACTTCAGACGTGACCTCATTTTCCGTTTCTATTTGGCACATCTTCCAGTTATTAGGTAGAATTTTCTCATTTTCCGTTAACCGAAATTCTATAGTTTCTGTTTCTTGCTCTTCTCCACACGTTGTTAATGTTTCCTCTTGGACGGATATAGTCCTATTTGTATAATCAATTATACATTTGTTATCCATCAGAAAATCATTTCCTAATATTACTTCATAGGGAAGCGCATTTTTTTCGGTATCTATTACTGTAAATGTTTGCGAAAACGTGGTGTTAGCGATTCTCATCGGTACTTCCAATATTTTCCCTTTTGTATCAATGTAATGTCCTGAAGCATTGAGTAATCTGCTATTTTCTTTTTCCAACTTTTTATTATCAATTCCTATCCTTGCCGCACATTCATCGGTGATAATGGATATTACCGCTCCCGTATCTATGGTTGCTTTAACCATCACTCCATTTATTACGACCGTGATTGTGTTAGTCTTAATCAGGTCCGTTACAATCAACACGGGTGCACGTTTTACTGGAGGCGGCGCTCCCTCTAATTTAAAGTATCGTCTTTTACTTCTTCTTCTTGTTCCAACTCATCTTCATCCTCCAATAAGTCTTCTTCTTCAAAGTAAGCTTCCTCCTCTTCTATGAAATTAATCTGCCGTTTACAAAATTTCTTTGTATGTCCTTTTTTTCCGCATGTTTGGCATTTCAAGTCTTTTCTGTTTATACGTTTTACCGTGCCGTCTTTCAATTTTATTTTGATAATTTCCTCCTTTAGTTTTCCATCATCGTCCTTTTTAGTTTTGTTTGTACCACTACCTATTGTCGGTATCATTTTCGTTGTTGATGATTTTTCATTGATTCGCGCATTATTTTCCATCGTTACCTGGATTCCCAAACCCTTCCTTATCATCCTCTCTAGAGAGTCGTCCGCATCGCATTTAATTTCAAATTGTTGCAGGATCGGTTCTGGTAATCCTTTACAAATATGCGAGAATAGATCGTATTTAGAATACGTGCTCTCTCTTGAGCTAAGTTTCAATAACCTCTCTACTTGTGACATGTAATTTCGTAAATCCTCTCGCTTGTTCATCTTTAAGCTATTTAACAACATTCGATATTGGCTTTTAAAGCTTTCATCGTCATAATATCGTTGATACTCTCCAATTAATTTCTTGTAGTCCGATTTAGTCTCTAAATCCAACACTAGGTAATGCTGGTAAGCTGCACCTCCTAGATATAGAGGAAACCGCGCCGCCGCCTGTTTTTGTATAACTTTCCTCTCCTTCATGCTCATCTCGAACATCTGAATCCACTCTTTAAAAGTGGGCGAATAGCTATCAACTCTCCCCGTAAATTTCGGAAGTATTGCTTTGCATGCCGGTGTTTCACTATCTTCCTCTTCCTATAATATTGTTTCCTCATATATCGGCTTTGTGTCTGTTGTGGTTTTACATTTCTCTTTCACTTGTTTCGTTATATTAACGACCAATTTTTCAACAAACTCGTCTTCTGTCTGACAATTTTTATATATTTCAGACTGTGCTTCTTCTCCAGGTACACTTTCGCTTAGTTTCTCTGGTTCTTGTGCTACTATGTTTTTAATCACTTTGACACTATTTCCTTTTTCTTTTTCTGTTTCATCATTTGTTAGAGTTGTCAATCGAATTTTGTCTTTTAACTCGTCTATTTGCAGCTGCTTTAGAATATTGTCTTCTCTCAAATTCACGTTCTCTTCATGCATTTGATTGATCATCTGCTTTAGATTCTCACTTTCCATTTTCATTTCCTTATTCGCTTCTATTAGTTTCTCGATTTGTTTTTGGAAGACATTTCTCTGCTCTGTTAATCTAGAGCTAGTGTCCTGCGTGATTTCTTCGATACGTTTGTCTTTATCAGCATTCGCTAATTCTATTTCGAACATCCTTTGAGTTAAATTCTCTATTTGTAACATTAGCTCATGCCGTTCGTTATTATTATCCTGTATTATTTTTCTTAGTTCCGTTACCGACATTGCTGCACCTTCATCTTCTTGCAATACCATCTCTGTTGGGGAATTTTGACTTTCAGGGGATGTGTTAACAACCGCTGGGGTTGTTTGGTTTTGGGGTGTCCTTTGAGTTTTAGCTTTAGTTCTTTGCTTTTTCCTTGAATTTACCATTTTAATAATTACTAAAGGCAATTGTATTTGGGATCCCTCACCAGTATTTGTACTCCTGGTTCTAATCATCTTTTTGCTTGTTTTCTTCTTCATTTTGAGCGAGAAGAAACAACTATCTTAACCCACTCGTAAGTTCGTAGTATAATTCTTGTTCGTAAGTCTCCATACACTTTCGTTAACTATTACGCCATCTGTTTTCTCTCCTTGGTGCACGCTCTTTGAGCGCCTGTCACGGTCGCCATGTAGAATCATGCCAACTCAACATGAGGGTGTTATTTAGAGAAAGCTATTACTTTTCTTAGACTAACCACGAATCCGAGTTGACACTTTTCCGTTTTCTCTCCTTTGTAATAAGTGTGCGGTTTATTAAACTAATTTAATATGCAAGAGCCTTTGTAGCTACTTAATTAACTCAACTTATTTAGGTAAAGCAGAGAACTTGGAAGACAGGATTGACACTCAAACGTAGACGTGCAATTCCAGGAACGCACCCACCAGCCGCATCTTACCAATGGAACTGTTGAGGTGAGATAGAGAACAATAATGGAATGGCAACGTGAATAGCGAACTCAGTGTAATGGGATTGGCAACTACTTAATAATTTAGTGCATTGATTGTTTTTGTTATTACGAACTAGTGCAATAAACGAAGTTGTGCAACCTTGCCGCTGAACTAGCTTATTATGAGGCCCTACATGTAATAACCTTACATATAAATAGATATCTAATAGCCCTCGATACATGTAAACAATCAACACAGCCAGCAAGAAATAAGAACTGTAAGTCGGCCGAAGGTCTCCCTTAGATAACATTGAGCAACATGTAACAACAATTAAAGTAACTATATGTAATAAGATATAAAGATACAATCGTAATAAACATCTAAGTGTAACCAATGTAAAATCATCCATCATCCTGGAACATTGTAAAGATAGTAACAAATAACTGGAGTTCATCAATAATATAATCAACATGTAAGACTCGTAGGTCGCTATAACTCTATCAGACAAGCAACGACAATTAGGAAAGCTATAACGGCAAAAACTCCTATACCTATCCGTAACCTTAGAGTACAGTGTTAACTGGTGTGGAACCACCATACAATCACCCTAGTTTGTATACGCTTAGCTTTCCATCAGAATATATAAAATAACCTGACAAAAGAAAATGAATCCAAAGTAGATTTGCTCATCAATAATTACATCAGATTCATTATATTTATAGCACATGGTGATAAACAACTAAATACTTGACAAGTACCTGTTAATCTTTCTTGTTGACAGTTTTTCCCTCGCTTTAATATTTCTGCTAATTTTACGCAACGTCAGCTTTAATTTGAACTATGCTGTTTGATCATCTTTTGTTTTGTCAAAATACCGTCGAGTATAATTTTAAGTATAATTGCACAAAACATTTACAAAGTGAAAATAATCAATCCTATCATGATTTACAATTTAATCATTATAATCAATAATAAATTTAGTCTTTGTTTCCTTATTCTTTTCCTCTCATCTTGACCAATCATGATAGAATGATGGATTATGTCACACAAGCTCTAACTCACATTGATTAATTCCTTTTGAATGTATTTCTGCGAAAGTGCAGGTAGGGATGTACTTTTACTAACTGCTTTGATTCATTAATACTTCTAGTTAACTTTAATTAGCTGTATTATAATCAAACACTATTTAGGTGTGGACTGAATGCTGCAGTTTCCTTTGACTTGATCTTTTCCTAAGTCCTCTGGCTGACTCCAATCTCTGAATCTTCCAACAAGTATTCACCTTTGTTATCAATGGAGTGTTTCCAAACCTCAGCTCAAAGAATTAAATTATGTGTTCCCTATCCTATCTCAGTGCAACCCTCAAGGCTGGATGTAACTGACTTAAACTCAATTTGTAATGTGTAACTTGTACTTGCAACTGAGCAGTGTCACTAGCTGCTTAATAAATGTTTATTTAGCCATTACCAAAAATTACTGGCTTTAATTAATTTCAATAATCAAATAATAATTAATTGCAGCTTCTTAACTTACATTTACTTAATGTTACATGCTTGGTCTCATTATCAGTCTATTTATAGGTCACCTATGTTGTCTAGTTAATATAAGATATAATAGTCTATGATCAGTTATCCAACCATTTCTTTGATTGTTTTATTATTGCATACATGTTAATGAAAGAATCAGCAATCAGCTAAATGGAGAAATACTCCTAATCATATCCGTAACATAAATGCAGTTTCATGGCATGGATCAAGGACCCTCAAATCGCTCCCAATGTGTGCCCTTGCCACTAGTAATGCATCAACTGTTTAGCTTGACATCATTTAATAATAAGCAAACCAAATTAAATCTAAAGATAAGATTTTCGAAGAATTTACTTCAACAGTTTCTCTAATTGATTGCATGCTATTTATAGTTTCTAATCCAAAAGTACATGTTGAATTTGAATTTCAAATCATCTGCCAATAGGGCTGAAAAATAATGGAAGTGCTATCGCCCCCTTTGTTTTGACAAATTGTTTTGACAAGTACTATTTGGTAAATGTTGTTTCTTAGTTGCAATATACAAAATTAATGATGCTAAACATAAATTGATTTTAGTTTACAATTAACACTGTTTTTAATCGTCATTGAATTAGATATTAATCTTCTCTGACTAATCTCTTTTGTTTTGCAGCTCTAATTGTTGGATTATGCTGCAATGTTTTAAATGTAACAATATAAACTTTTATACTGATAAATACTTTAAACATTGCAGTTTAAACTAACACAAGCCCAACAAAGGGTTAAAGGAAATTCTAGCTAGCTTACCATTCATATTGATTTAAATTTAAATAAAGAAAAATAGAAAGAATTTCTTTATTATAAACAATAACTGGTACACAAAAAAGTAAATCAGATATCACTGGTGGTCCACCAGCGGTCTACTTGTGGCTATGAGTGGCTGCAATTGCCACTATGTCTCCACTAGTATTCAACTGGTGGGTACTGTTGACTGCCCATGCCACTCATTCTCCACCAGTGGAACAGTGGTTAGAGGGCTAGAGGGCGGCTTATATGAATCCTCAGGGAAAAGTTGTATTACTATAATTCACTTACTTTTAATAATGCCTCAATCTCCCCTAAAGAATCTTTTAAATATCTACGCATAATTATTGACTCAAAATTAACATACAAGCTGCAAGTAGAAGAAATTTTAAAGCACATGACAATCAGAATTTTAATAATATTACACATAGTTCAGCATTTACCCTTGTCCAATATGATTAAATTATTTCATGCTTTAGTTATGAATCCTCTTAATTATGCAGATACACTTTTTTTAAAATTTAAATGAATCATTAGTAAAAAAACTTACAATACAGTTAAAATTGTCATTGAATGTCTGTCAGAAAATCTCTTTCAAAACAAGAAATTACATTTTGACAATCATGCTGATTCAAAATCAACTTTTTGTTCTTACTATTTTGATTAAGCTTTCTAAAATATCAAATCAATTACCTCCTTATAATTTAATATCATTTCCAAACTTTTGTCGTAAGCACAATATATGAACTAATAATTAAATTAGCATTAAATTTCGTAAAAAATTCAAGCAACAGTCTCTTATTAACTTTGAAATTCGCAATTAGAATCAATTACCAAATGAAATCAAAATGATTAAGAATGCAATTAAGCTTAAAAGAAAATTGAACGGATTTATCTTGAAAAAAATCATTTTGGGTAAATCATGGCTAGAATTCAAATTTTACAAAAAAGATTATACAATAACGTGCAAATAAATTCCATAGCCTGAACAGAACAGATTTTGTGTAAATATCATAGTTATCTGTTATCCTTCTTGACACTATTAAGATAATAACCCATCTTGTAATTGAAAATATTATCTGATTAATGAATATCTTATATTTTCTTATCTTATCAATTCCTCTAATTTTATGCAACTTTAAGGTGAGATAAGAATTGCTACAATGATAGTTACCAAGATGCAGATATTACCTCACATACTAAACAAGGTATCCTTCCATAAATTAGACTTTAATAAGATAACATCATATTAATAGCATATGAGCTAGTAAAGCTGAGTCAAAAGTTTTGATAACCATTTGCCAAGTGACCAAATCTTCTATACATTAGCATTTAAATGTCTCCAAATAAAAATAAAAAAATTCCTAGAATAACTTATCTTAATAGTAAACTAAACTATGAGCATTTAAAGATCCCAATAAATTGTCCGCAGTGTGAAGAGATTACAATATTGAACAATAAAATTGAAAAAACAGTAATTTGTTGAATTTAATATATATATATAAAAGTTTATGATAAATTTTAAGTGAAGTGTCTGGATATTTAGAGATTGTTGCTTAAGCTAGGTTGCTATTAAAAAATAAATATTCTCTGTTCAAGCTCAAATTTGTGGTCTAAGTAGTTTATTCTTTAAATATATTCATATATTATTAATTAGAATCAAAAAAATAAAATTTGAGGCTAATTATATATTCAATAGGTTCAAGATGCTTTGTTAAGCAGCATAAAATTGAATGAGTGTGAGGCAAAGACTGCGATTTGTGATACTAAGGAAATTTTAAATGTAAACAATTATTTTAAGAGGCTAACAACCCAAGTTCAGGTAATTGTTTGAAATTTCTTATTTTTTGAATCCCTGAAATGTATAATTATAAAGCTCTAAAATAGCCTGATATTAATATTTTTTAGTAGCGCCCTACCTTAAAAAACAAATTACGTGACAGATACACACTTCACAACCACCAGTCTAATGAAATTCGTGATGAGTACATGTTAAGATGGTTACATTCATGGTAGGATGGTCACTAATACTGTGACAACAATGGGTTCAGTTCATGGAAATATCATGTTTAGAAATTGCTTAAAATAGTTTATAGAAGGAGCTTATAAAGAACTTAGTAAACCTTGTTTATAGAATTATCAAGAATTTGTAATTACATGTATGAATAATAAACTATTTTATAAAGTATTAATAATCCCTAACATCAGACAAATCTGCCTTACACAGCATACTAAATGCTACATATCATTAACAAATGGAAAAGGTGTTACTAAACTACAATTGGTATGTCTTTTGTAGGGAAAATATTTTGATAGTTTGTCAAAATATATGGTAAAAAATGGAGGAAATTTCGAAAGTGTATCCAAAAGAACCATTAATATCGCAAAAATAAGTTAATAAGTGGATTACAGTTAAAATTAAAGATTTATTTCAAGAAACATCAGACAGCAAAAAAGAAAAATCAAAATTGTGAAAAAGGGTTTTCATTAAAAATTAAAAAAGAAATTCAAAAAAATGTAGCAATGCTATTTGGAAATCACGGAAAATTTAGAAGTAGAAAATGGTGGAATGAAATGAAAAAAATCGTAGTCTAGTGAAGCAAAATAAATCAATGACACAATTCTTAGAAAAAATGACAGTTATTTCTAAGCTGCAAATGATATCAACAGATTTTCTGCTTCCTTTTGTATAAGTAAAAGGTCAAAATTATAAATTTCGATGAAATATATTGCAATACATTGAGCGAAATTATGTTACCTACAGAATTATATTCTTACAAGTTTTTAAAAAGCACAAATGTTCACAAAAGTGTAGGGTCACTACCTGGATAGTTTTGGAGAAAGCAATCACTTGGTCTTGCATGCCCATTATGGCTAATTTGGATAAACAGCATAATTGAACAAAAATTTCCTTCCATATGGACAAAAACATAATTATACCAATACCAAATTGGTAAATGTAAATGAAGCAAACAACTAAGACCTATTACTATTACTGAAATTCGCACTCATTCATTGGAAATATATACGTAATGTCTTTGGGAAGAAATTATACCTGCTTTTGGAGAAAATCAATGTGTATATAGTAAATTCTATTCAGCTGGTCATGCTCTAATATTTCAAATTAAAAAATGGCTTGAAACACTAGATATAAAACGCTCAATCATTCAAATAATTCTTATTGATTATGCAAAAGCTTTTAATACTATTGAGCATGAAGAGTTGTTATCTAGAATTTCAGAAATACCAAAATACTTTAATATGAAAAATTTGTACAAAAGCTTTCTAACAAAAAAACGGAATTTTAAAAGTAAAATTCGCAAACAAATTGTTAATGGCAAGAAATCTCTGTCATTTTTAATATACTTAAAGAAACATTATTATTCAACAACGGATTTAAAAATGGCTTATGAATCACATATATTAAGAAAGCTTGTGTATTCTCCATTAACCATTTGTGGATCGTCACATCATAAATTAAATTTAATTTCAGAAAGATCAGAAAGCATTATTGGAAATGCACTAAAAAATACTTAAGATAATATAAATAATAGAATATTAATTGAATTTAGAAATACACCTTATAAGCAAAATCATGTTTTACATCCACTTCTGAAGAATATTAAAATGGGTCCTAATTCACTCGAAAACTCAAATTATCTAAAGTTAGAACAGAATATGGCTAGCAATCTTTTTCCAACGTTGGTGTAACACTTTTTAATTAATTCCATAATTTGTAAATTTTATAATTTATTTTAGCTTTCTATTTTATATAGGTACATGGACCAAATAAAATTTATCAACAACAAACTCAAATATGTAAGCAATGATAGTCTACTACAAAAGGAAAAACAATAATTTCATGATTATCCAACATTTAAACTAATTAAAAATTCCTGGTTTAATTTCTTTAACAATGCACCAATAATTTTGTATATTATAAATTTTCATTGAAAAATTTTACTAAAATTTAATATAAAAATATTTTTGTCAAAGAAACAAAAATACACTGTCAAATAGGTTTTTTATCATTTTCAAGCAATACTCACTTAGTGTTGAAATGCTGCATAAGTTATTCATATAGTAATTGGTTAAGTCCATGAGAAAGTCACGCAAAAATTTCATAAACATTTAGGAATGAATTTGAAAACAATTAGATATAACTAATGTCCGGAAAATATTGTTATAATAGTTATTTGGATCATAGAATTTTTTCAATAATATTGCTTCTGACTAACTTTCATGAGCTGACACGTTACATTTTGAGTTTTTATGGTCATCATGTTACATAATAACTACGTAATATATTTGAGCTATAACGAGGAAATATACGCAGAAACGTTTTTCTCTAAATATGTATTAATTTCAAAACCATTTACCATTATACCCATTTCCAATAAGTCTCAAAATCTTAGGTTGGTGGAAAATTTGGAATAGAAGGATATTTATCTCTACATTTAGAAGGGATGGAAGTGTTGGGTTTTTCTTGCAATGTTTTGCCATCAAATATTGACTCCGAGTCGCGATCTTTAATGTATACTAACTGACAACCTTCTTTTTTTAAACCAACTTTCATATTGGGATCATTTTTTGATTTGAACATCTCTTTTTGTGCTCCATCAGCCATGGCTTCATCCCCTTCATATTTAAACCAGGTAGAAAAATCAGCCAAAAAATGCACTTTGGTTTCATGTCTTTCACAAACCGCTGAATTGGATTGAGTAGAATACGTCATTGTATTGATAGACCACTTATTGTTCACTGTACCATTTAAGAGTGTATAATGTTCAAATAAGTACATTATTCCGTCAATGTGCTTTAAGTAATAAAGAACTCGAATGATATTATCGCCTTTTGAAAGTAATGAAAACCATTCACCTTCTGTAGGGAAAAGACATTTCTGCTTTCCTGCACTGATAGGAGCAAAGACCAACGAAATCACTAAAAGTACTGCCAACTGCATATTTTGGAATCTGATTTTTGTCACTGATATTTATAAGAGTATCTTCCAATAAAAATAACGCAAATTGTAAGTTAATTTCCTCCAATAAAACTGTTTTCTAGGTCAATTTGAACAACAAAGAGGATCTTACAGTATTTATAAGAAACTAAATCTTAAGATTTAACCCAACTTAAACATATCAATTGTGTAATTTCTTAGATGGTATTTTCCTTGCTTTGCTGAAATTGGTTAGTTTGTGTTGTAATATTATAAATTATATCCTTTCTCAACTAAGGAAAACAAATGCTCAGAAAAATTAAGCAAAAATGCAAGCTAATTTGGCACGTGCATTCTAAATAATCATTACGGCATTTAATGACAGTTTTATGAAAAACTAATCAAATTTGGTTTTAAAACATAAGTAAGTAATGACTTTATTGTCTGTATTTATTATTCCGTACATCTCGTGTAGGGATGGAAGTGGGGCAGACAGATCAAGGCGTGTATGATTCAAGATACAACCATTCAAGGGTTTAGAAAACTAAATAAAAAAATTTCAATTTTTGAGATTATAAGATTAACTTTTTATATAAAAGTTTCCTGCTTGATAAATCTGAGATTTACTTATGTAAATGTATCTCTCATTTCGAAAATTAATTACATTCTTTGCTTCATGTTCAATGCTGATGGTCTTTCCCACGCTTTTTTCACCATTGTTGAAAATAGTGCAATTAAATTTTATTTAGAGTGTAAATATCATTAGTTGATAAATGTGGATTACTTTCTTTAGTAATAGTTGGTAGTAATATATTAGAGATATCAGATTTGGTTTGCATTTCCAAACTGACAACTGCTTTAGCTTTTCTAACAAATTTTTTGTAGTATTCTGATCATAGTTAGTTGATTCAGTTTAACAGAAATGAATTTATTGCTTTTATTTAATATCGCAGCTACACCAATACCATTCTTTACATTACATATGTTGTTCAGTACGATATCTTTCTTAGAGTTATAATGCTGGATTGAACTTGGAGAACAAATTCTCAATTGATGTTGTCGGTTGTTTTAATCTTAATTAATCACCAGTAGTTGGGCTTAAATGAGATTTTCAAAAGAGAGAATTTAAAAGAAGCACCAGGCTTCACTGTTAATGAAACACGCATGTTGTTATCTTCTTTAAGAGCTTTTACGAACTATAGTCAATCAGACAGTTATTTTCTGTTAGGAAATTAAAAAATAGGACCCAGGAAAGTTAATTTATAACAAATAGATGAGCATATTTACAAACAGAAACCTGGGAGTAATAGCAAATTGCATTGGCTACAATAATACTTGGCTTAACATTTCATGCTGCAATTCTTGGATTTTTTCTACATTTTGGCCTTTTAAGTGGATTTTGTCTTTGAATGAAATTCTTGAAGGATAGACCACACGTCTTCCACGGGATTCATATCTGAAAAATTTCTTGGCCACTGCAGAATTTAAAAATCGTTTTCAGATGGAAATTTTTTGTTTCATGAGCATTGTGAGAGGTTGTACTATCTTGCTCCAATATTCAGCTCTCGGGGTATAAAGCATTTGAATATGGAAACAAACTCCAACACAATTTCGAAATATTTTCTACTGTTAATCGTTCATTTGGAGATTATTTTCAAATAAATAAAACTTGTATTTTGGTGGCTATTTTGCAAAAACGCAATTTAATTACCAACTATGATTTTTTTATCAGGAAAACTTGAAAAGATATTAACCAAAAGCAAAATTCCCTAGAATTTTTTGCCACAAGATATGTTAGTTGTCATATAGCAAGTCACTTAATTTATAAAAATGGGAACCTAGTTTGAAAAACCCTCAATGTTCAAAAAAATCATTTTAATTGATTGCAACAGATTACTGTGGAACAAAAACCATAAATAATATAAGTTAGTCTGTTTTTACAACTGCACTTCATCAGTAAGCTGCAGGATTGCTAGGACCTGATCCAAAATTAAATTTACATGTTTTATAGTTCCACTCTTATTATTCTCCTATCCGGGCAAAGCAACAAAGGATACTAACCAAATACAAAACTCTCCAGCATTCCCATTTTTTCAACACAATATGCTAGTTGCCATATAGCAAGTCACTTAATTGATAAAAGGAAAACTAGTTTAAAAAAACCTCAATATTCATGAAAATATTCAATTTAATCGAATTCAGTACCTCAGCTGCAGGATGCTAGGATCTGGTCCAACTTCATGTATGACCAGATCTCACAGGAAAAATTATTTACACGTATTTAAAATTAACCTAAATTTGCCTCTTATAGCAATTTCATTATACAAACTACATAAATCAAGTATTTGCACAGTGAACATTTTTTGGTTTAAATGTTCTCACTTCTATTTACAGTGTCAGGTTTAATTTTTATCGAAATAATATAGATTTTTCGTAATACTAACGCATACAATTTAGCTGTTGACGTGGATGCCCTGAATTTTAACAATTCTTTAATACTTCAAAGGTTGCAATAAAACTTTAACATATTGCATTATATGCAAATGCATGTGATTCAATACATCACTACTTGCCTCAAATAAACATGTCAGCTAAATTGAGAATAACCAAATAGAAATAAACATGGATAAAACCATTACCAACATATCTAATGAAAAAGTTAAGATCGTCTCTTTAATAATAAATCAATTAATGATGGAATGCACTCCTTGAATACTGTTAAATTTCGATAAATATAAGTCATAACAAATATCCTGTTTGGAATGAAATTTTTGGCTGAATTAGTTCAGCAAACAAAACCCATTCAAGATTCAACATTTAAACATAGATGAACATTTTCTCAAATACTTTTCAGTAGAATGTTCTTGTTTATTAGGATTAATGAATAAACAACTGAAATATCTATTTTTGCTAAGTCAAATTACATATTTATAAATAACTTTACCCTAGTAAATTAGTATTTATAACCTCGCATAATATAGACAATTTGAACTAAACAAAATATCTAACAAATATTTCAGTGGCACGGAACTGGTTAATATTAAAAGTTAGTATATTTTTTTAAACTGCGCTTCATTAGTAAGCTGCAGAATTTCTAGGATTCTACTCCAAATTAAGAATGCCAATAGATCTTATAAAGACAATATTTACACATATCTAAGATATACCTCACTATTTGAACGTATGAATTACGATTTTGGTGCAATTTCATAACACAAACTACATAATTTTTTAGTATATCTCTAACAAACGATAGAAAAAACACACACAACTCGAACTTCTTTGGTTATTTGAACTGAAAAGTTAATTCGCTGGTTGAAACATTACAATTATAGACACAGCAAAGATGCCTTTGCCTCGTAAATGATTTCAATAATATTAGCCTTACATTTATAATGCCAGTTTCTTTTATTTTAATAAAATAGATTTCGTGTAATGCCAATGCAAGCGTTGGCGCACACAAGGGAGGCCTTGTGACCTCTTACTAGCAGATTACTAGCGAAACAATGAAAAGATGTCGGGATTGAATTCCAAGCAACTTTCGAAAATCTTGGTCTTTGGATACCGAGATTACAATCCGAAGTTGGTCAAATCAGATTATCCCTTATTGCTGATGTCCAAACAAGCATCCATCCAAACGTGCAATGTTCTTGCTAATCCTTTACGTAATTGGCAGCTACCACAAGCACATGCACATGATTTGACAGATGAAACATATAATTTTACGGAACATCGTTGTCATATTTGGGGGCTGTTATCTTTGTCAAGAAAATTTTTCGTGTAATCTAGGAAGAATCCCGAATTTGGTTAGGAATGGCGCATAGCCTACCCTTAACTATGCACTGATAGCCTATATATATATATATATATATACATGAGGTTTTGTTTTGTAACACAAATGTTGCACATAATTGCAAGGTAACAGTTAATTGTCTCTTTGCTCGGCAATTCCCTGATGTATGCAGGCCTTTCGAAGGTAATTGATTCAAATGCGAAATTTCCACGGAGATGGTTATTATCTATTTGCGCAACGTCTCCCTGAGTGTGCACCCGACATAAGCATAAGGAGGCGATCTTAAGTTGTTCTTAAAATGCGTATTTACATACTGTAATTTCTATTTGGATATTCTAAATTTAGCTGAGATGTTCATTAGAGGCAAGTACTGTTGCATTAAATCATGTGCATTTGGATATAAATCAAGAAGTGAAGATTTATTACAATCAAAGCTTTGAAGTATTCAGCGAATTAATAAAATTCAGAGCTTAAGCTTCAACTGTTAAATATTATGCCTGCATTGGCATTACAAGAAATATATTATAGTCAATGTAAATACAATGCTAATATTATGGGGAGCATTTCTGCGGTAAAGGCATCACTAAGTTCCGTTTACACTGGTTCAAATTGAGAAATTTGTCAAGCAAATTCAATAGTGCATGGACGCGTTTACACCTATTCCTAATGTTGATTTGATTTGACGATTTCAATATTGCAAAGCTCCGGATTACGTTGGTTCCTCTTCGCTGATATTTATCAAATGGGTTAAAAAATAATACGCTAACGTAAGTCACTTGCTAATCTCACATTAAGACAAACCAGGCGTAGCTGAGGTGGGCAATTGTCCACCTAAATATCTTTTGGCTTTGCATTTTTCAACTTGAAAAATGCAGGATATCAGCAACTACGCCAAAATACACCGAAAAATTTTCTATTTGAATTTTGGGATGGAAATGGGGGTGCAAGTTGATCCAGAAAAGTTTACTTAAATGTATTTTCAAAGACATTACAACTACAGGAATGAATAGCTAAGATTTTTTTGCACAATTAAAGGTTTTGAATTATTGAACTATTTTGTAGTTTAAATTGCATTATCTACGCTCTTACAAAAGCAGACGGTTTGCGGTGCACACACACTGTAACTACTCACTAGTATTATACAACAATTACTCGAAAAATTATGTATAACGTAACATTATTTACTTTGGTAACTTTTTCCGTCAACATATTCTTCAACAACCTACAAAAAAGACTTTGTGATGAAACAACCAAATTGGCACACTGAGAACACCAAATTGGCAAAAGTACACTTCCATATTGGCACAATTTTTATTCATTTTACAATAGAATTATATACATAAGATATTCATATTTCAGCAATTCATAAGAATCTGTTCATTATCGTGCATGATTTCTAGGGCGTAATTTATTGAAAACTATCTTGTCATGAAATTAGGCAAAATGATGCAAAGCAATTCGAATAATGTAGCTAGACAACCTTTGTGATTCAGCGATTCTTATTTTCACCCTATTATTATTTTTCATTCATTTCTGCTCTCATTGATTCATATTTTTAGCAATATTTATAGAGCATATTTTTGATTATTCAAACCTTGAATGTGTGTAATCATCAGATTAGCTATAAGGCAATAGAAAGTAAAACAATCGTGTACTAATTAATCAAACAAAAGAATCACACAAAATGATTAAAAGTCGAACTCACTACTGTCATACAAGAAAAATTCTCACAAGAACCACTGTTGACCAATAAACGGAATTGAATTTGTTGCTTTCAGGATTCACTGATCCACATGTCTGTAGAAATTTCTTAGATGTTCCCAGGGGATTTTGTGAATAGCAGGCTTAACCAATCTCACTAGCTTCTCCTCTCTATACCTCACCAAAATCTTTCCTTCCAATGAAGTTTTTTCGAAGTCGTTTCCGGGATTAGATGATCTCAATGGTGATTTAATGAATGATTTGATCACATTGAAGCAACCCTCCACCTGATTGAGCTCAGGACTATATGCTGCATCAAAGCACTTGGTGATATAATTATCTCGAACATTTGGGAAGTTTGAAAATTTTCTATGAGATGGTGTATTGTCCAAGTAGATATTTGCATTTTGCTCTCCAAGTTTCATGCTTAACTCCTTGAAAAAATCAACAAACGCTTCATTACAGCTTCTAACAATGCTTTTCCAGTGACCACTTAGGTCTCATCAACAGCAAGGGGTATATTGATATTTTTCCCTCGTGAATTGTATAATCTACCATAGGCCCTCTGTCCTCTGGGTGATCTACTAATATTTCTCCTTGTGAATAGAATGAAATTCGATTCATTCACGTGAACACGATAGCAATGATCTTCCAAATAGCGTCCAGCAAACTCCTTTGCTTCTCAATGTTTTCAGGCATATTCTTGCCAATTGGTTCAGGTCGAATCAGTTTTGTTGTTATAGCTTCGCCATCCAATACTTTTGCAATAGTCTTCATTGAAATGACATTGCGTACGGGACTTGTCAACTCTTTTAATGTCGCATCATTGTTATCTTCCTAATAGTGTAGCAAGCATTGCTTAATGTCTTGATTTACTTTTGTGCAGGTCAACCTTTTACTACCTCTTGGTTTCGTTGTTGCTCACTAGTGTTTGAGGATGTTGTATGTTGTTCTCTTGCAAATACCCAACTGTTGAGCAAGGCCAATGGCATCTCATCCAGCTTCTTCTTCATCTAAAATCATTTGTTTGTGTTATTCTGTGGTCTTCTTGTACGTATTTCGTCTTGATGTCATCTCGTCTTATGATGCTGGTTGTAAATGAATTAATAAATTTGACAAACAATCAACTGGAGTGCGACTTCCATATCAGTATCATGGCACGATGGGAAACAGAACAATGTTCCAAAGACGATTAGACATTGCTTTATGTTAAATAACTCAGCAATTTGTTAAATTAAGAAATGCGCTGATTTGGTGTTACCAATTTGCCAAATTGATATTCCCATTATGCCAATTTGGTGATCCCATTTTGCCAATTTGGTGTTCATATTGTCCCTATTAGGTATTCCTTTTTCCTATTTGGTATTCTCAGTATGCCAATTTAGTGGCCCACTTTTGCCAATTTGGTCGAGAAATGGTGTAGTAACAAGTGTGT
This sequence comes from Hofstenia miamia, assembly GCA_900660155.1. Taxonomy (NCBI): domain Eukaryota; kingdom Metazoa; phylum Xenacoelomorpha; order Acoela; family Hofsteniidae; genus Hofstenia; species Hofstenia miamia. Next base: position 82,345 of record CABFPE010000881.1, on the reverse strand, counting down.
TGAATTGGAGTTATTGAAGAATCAAGGCTGAAGAGTTTGAATTTTATCAATATATGTGACTTACTTGTAAAATGTTTTGTTCACAACTTATTATATGTTTCTTTTTTGTATTCTTTCTGAATAATTTGTTGGTAGGCTAAATTGCAGACTTTTTACTGATATCTATATGACTTCCTACGATTTAAAAAAATCATAAATTTAAGTATATAATACCCACCTCACTTTATCGTATGCTTACTTCAAATGCATACGCCGGGGATTACATTACAGCTGGTCCTGTCTTAATTTAGCTGAGATGTTAATTAGGGGCAAGTAGTGTTGTATTGAATCACATGCATTTGGTTATAAAGTAATATGTTAAAGTTTCATTGCAACTTTTGAAGTATCAAAGAATTGTTAAAATTCAGGGGCTTCATGTTAACAGTTAAATAGTAAACCAACATTAATAGTATTACAAGAACTCTATTTTATTTAGCAAACTTAGCTTTGAAAAATACCATTTTCTCTTGATAAGATATAGCATGAAAATTCACTGACTGGAATTTATGTTCATGATTCCACGTTTTGTTCATGATTCAAGGTTTTGTGTAGCAGTCAATAGGAAAGACTTATGAAAAAGTCGCTAAAATTCTGTCCAAAGGTTATGATTTGCAGCACACTGTCATGTTTAGAAATTTATTAGAAATTTATCTTTAAATGAATAATTAACAGTAAAAAGCATTGCGAAATTGTGAAGGAGTTTGTAACATATAGAAATGCTTTATACCCAAATGACTTCATATTTGAGCAAGAAGGTACAAGCCGCAACAGATCTTGTGAAACAAAATTTTTCGTGTCTTCAAGCAGCATTCAAATTCTGCAACAAATTCTCTAGACATAAATCCATTTTGAAAACATCTAAACTATCCTCAAGAGCTTTGTGGTAAACAAAAACCTACTTATGAGGGCGAAAATCGTAAAAACAATCGAGGAGTCACAACATGAAATTTTGGCGGTCATATGTAAAATATTTATCAACTGTATTTCTCTGTGTTTATCCAAGTGATTAACAAACAATGGAACAATTGTAAAGACTTAATCCATATGTTTATAGCTAATTCATTTTGCTAGTACTCCAAGTTTTCTGTTAGTAATTATATCTATCCACTTGCTATAATTTCAATCTTCTTGAGTCCTATTTTTTGTTTTTTTTGACACAAGATATATAATTCAAGCCCGAATGTGTGGTAAACAGTTACTCCTTGATACCTCTTTCAATAGAATACAGCTCTCAAAGTTTTTACCATTAATGCAATTAAAAAATTCTAAGATACTTTATAATATATATATATATATATATATATATATATATATATATGTATAAAGTATCTTAGAATTTTTTAATTGCATTAATGGTAAAAACTTTGAGAGCTGTATTCTATTGAAAGAGGTATCAAGGAGTAACTGTTTACCACACATTCGGGCTTGAATTATATATCTTGTGTCAAAAAAAACAAAAAATAGGACTCAAGAAGATTGAAATTATAGCAAGTGGATAGATATAATTACTAACAGAAAACTTGGAGTACTAGCAAAATGAATTAGCTATAAACATATGGATTAAGTCTTTACAATTGTTCCATTGTTTGTTAATCACTTGGATAAACACAGAGAAATACAGTTGATAAATATTTTACATATGACCGCCAAAATTTCATGTTGTGACTCCTCGATTGTTTTTACGATTTTCGCCCTCATAAGTAGGTTTTTGTTTACCACAAAGCTCTTGAGGATAGTTTAGATGTTTTCAAAATGGATTTATGTCTAGAGAATTTGTTGCAGAATTTGAATGCTGCTTGAAGACACGAAAAATTTTGTTTCACAAGATCTGTTGCGGCTTGTACCTTCTTGCTCAAATATGAAGTCATTTGGGTATAAAGCATTTCTATATGTTACAAACTCCTTCACAATTTCGCAATGCTTTTTACTGTTAATTATTCATTTAAAGATAAATTTCTAATAAATTTCTAAACATGACAGTGTGCTGCAAATCATAACCTTTGGACAGAATTTTAGCGACTTTTTCATAAGTCTTTCCTATTGACTGCTACACAAAACCTTGAATCATGAACAAAACGTGGAATCATGAACATAAATTCCAGTCAGTGAATTTTCATGCTATATCTTATCAAGAGAAAATGGTATTTTTCAAAGCTAAGTTTGCTAAATAAAATAGAGTTCTTGTAATACTATTAATGTTGGTTTACTATTTAACTGTTAACATGAAGCCCCTGAATTTTAACAATTCTTTGATACTTCAAAAGTTGCAATGAAACTTTAACATATTACTTTATAACCAAATGCATGTGATTCAATACAACACTACTTGCCCCTAATTAACATCTCAGCTAAATTAAGACAGGACCAGCTGTAATGTAATCCCCGGCGTATGCATTTGAAGTAAGCATACGATAAAGTGAGGTGGGTATTATATACTTAAATTTATGATTTTTTTAAATCGTAGGAAGTCATATAGATATCAGTAAAAAGTCTGCAATTTAGCCTACCAACAAATTATTCAGAAAGAATACAAAAAAGAAACATATAATAAGTTGTGAACAAAACATTTTACAAGTAAGTCACATATATTGATAAAATTCAAACTCTTCAGCCTTGATTCTTCAATAACTCCAATTCAACACACTTGTTACTACACCATTTCTCGACCAAATTGGCAAAAGTGGGCCACTAAATTGGCATACTGAGAATACCAAATAGGAAAAAGGAATACCTAATAGGGACAATATGAACACCAAATTGGCAAAATGGGATCACCAAATTGGCATAATGGGAATATCAATTTGGCAAATTGGTAACACCAAATCAGCGCATTTCTTAATTTAACAAATTGCTGAGTTATTTAACATAAAGCAATGTCTAATCGTCTTTGGAACATTGTTCTGTTTCCCATCGTGCCATGATACTGATATGGAAGTCGCACTCCAGTTGATTGTTTGTCAAATTTATTAATTCATTTACAACCAGCATCATAAGACGAGATGACATCAAGACGAAATACGTACAAGAAGACCACAGAATAACACAAACAAATGATTTTAGATGAAGAAGAAGCTGGATGAGATGCCATTGGCCTTGCTCAACAGTTGGGTATTTGCAAGAGAACAACATACAACATCCTCAAACACTAGTGAGCAACAACGAAACCAAGAGGTAGTAAAAGGTTGACCTGCACAAAAGTAAATCAAGACATTAAGCAATGCTTGCTACACTATTAGGAAGATAACAATGATGCGACATTAAAAGAGTTGACAAGTCCCGTACGCAATGTCATTTCAATGAAGACTATTGCAAAAGTATTGGATGGCGAAGCTATAACAACAAAACTGATTCGACCTGAACCAATTGGCAAGAATATGCCTGAAAACATTGAGAAGCGAAGGAGTTTGCTGGACGCTATTTGGAAGATATTTGCTATCATGTTCACGTGAATGAATCGAATTTCATTTATTCACAAGGAGAAATATTAGTAGATCACCCAGAGGACAGAGGGCCTATGGTAGATTATACAATTCACGAGGGAAAAATATCAATATACCCCTTGCTGTTGATGAGACCTAAGTGGTCACTGGAAAAGCATTGTTAGAAGCTGTAATGAAGCGTTTGTTGATTTTTTCAAGGAGTTAAGCATGAAACTTGGAGAGCAAAATGCAAATATCTACTTGGACAATACACCATCTCATAGAAAATTTTCAAACTTCCCAAATGTTCGAGATAATTATATCACCAAGTGCTTTGATGCAGCATATAGTCCTGAGCTCAATCCTGTGGAGGGTTGCTTCAATGTGATCAAATCATTCATTAAATCACAATTGAGATCATCTAATCCCAGAAACGAATTTGAAAAAACTTCATTGGAAGGAAAGATTTTGGTGAGGTATAGAGAGGAGAAGCTAGTGAGATTGGTTAAGCCTGCTATTCACAAAATCACCAGGGAACATCTAAGAAATTTCTACAGACATGTGGATCAGTGGATCCTGAAAGCAACAAATTCAATTCCGTTTACTGGTCAACAGTGGTTCTTGTGAGAATTTTTCTTGTATGACAGTAGTGAGTTCGACTTTTAATCATTTTGTGTGATTCTTTTGTTTGATTAATTAGTACACGATTGTTTTACTTTCTATTGCCTTATAGCTAATCTGATGATTACACACATTCAAGGTTTGAATAATCAAAAATATGCTCTATAAATATTGCTAAAAATATGAATCAATGAGAGCAGAAATGAATGAAAAATAATAATAGGGTGAAAATAAGAATCGCTGAATCACAAAGGTTGTCTAGCTACATTATTCGAATTGCTTTGCATCATTTTGCCTAATTTCATGACAAGATAGTTTTCAATAAATTACGCCCTAGAAATCATGCACGATAATGAACAGATTCTTATGAATTGCTGAAATATGAATATCTTATGTATATAATTCTATTGTAAAATGAATAAAAATTGTGCCAATATGGAAGTGTACTTTTGCCAATTTGGTGTTCTCAGTGTGCCAATTTGGTTGTTTCATCACAAAGTCTTTTTTGTAGGTTGTTGAAGAATATGTTGACGGAAAAAGTTACCAAAGTAAATAATGTTACGTTATACATAATTTTTCGAGTAATTGTTGTATAATACTAGTGAGTAGTTACAGTGTGTGTGCACCGCAAACCGTCTGCTTTTGTAAGAGCGTAGATAATGCAATTTAAACTACAAAATAGTTCAATAATTCAAAACCTTTAATTGTGCAAAAAAATCTTAGCTATTCATTCCTGTAGTTGTAATGTCTTTGAAAATACATTTAAGTAAACTTTTCTGGATCAACTTGCACCCCCATTTCCATCCCAAAATTCAAATAGAAAATTTTTCGGTGTATTTTGGCGTAGTTGCTGATATCCTGCATTTTTCAAGTTGAAAAATGCAAAGCCAAAAGATATTTAGGTGGACAATTGCCCACCTCAGCTACGCCTGGTTTGTCTTAATGTGAGATTAGCAAGTGACTTACGTTAGCGTATTATTTTTTAACCCATTTGATAAATATCAGCGAAGAGGAACCAACGTAATCCGGAGCTTTGCAATATTGAAATCGTCAAATCAAATCAACATTAGGAATAGGTGTAAACACGTCCATGGGTTATCGAATTTACTTTACGAATTTCTCAAGTTGAACCAGTGTAAACGGAACTTAGTGATGCCTTTACCGCAGAAATGCTCCCCATAATATTAGCATTGTATTTACATTGACTATAATATATTTTTTGCAATGCCAATGCAGGCATAATATTTAACAGTTGAAGCTTAAGCTCTGAATTTTATTAATTCGCTGAATACTTCAAAGCTTTGATTGTAATAAATCTTTACTTCTTGATTTATATCCAAATGCACATGATTTAATGCAACAGTACTTGCCTCTAATGAACATCTCAGCTAAATTTAGAATATCCAAATAGAAATTACAGTATGTAAATACGCATTTTAAGAACAACTTAAGATCGCCTCCTTATCTTTATGTCGGGTGCACACTCAGGGAGACGTTGCGCAAAAAGATAATAACCATCTCCGTGGAAATTTCGCATTTGAATCAATTACCTTCGAAAGGCCTGCATACATCAGGGAATTGCTGCGCAAAGAGACAATTAACTGTTACCTTGCAATTATGTGCAACATTTGTGTTACAAAACATAACCTCATGTATATATATATATATATATATAGGCTATCAGTGCATAGTTAAGGGTAGGCTATGCGCCATTCCTAACCAAATTCGGGATTCTTCCTAGATTACACGAAAAATTTTCTTGACAAAGATAACAGCCCCCAAATATGACAACGATGTTCCGTAAAATTATATGTTTCATCTGTCAAATCATGTGCATGTGCTTGTGGTAGCTGCCAATTACGTAAAGGATTAGCAAGAACATTGCACGTTTGGATGGATGCTTGTTTGGACATCAGCAATAAGGGATAATCTGATTTGACCAACTTCGGATTGTAATCTCGGTATCCAAAGACCAAGATTTTCGAAAGTTGCTTGGAATTCAATCCCGACATCTTTTCATTGTTTCGCTAGTAATCTGCTAGTAAGAGGTCACAAGGCCTCCCTTGTGTGCGCCAACGCTTGCATTGGCATTACACGAAATCTATTTTATTAAAATAAAAGAAACTGGCATTATAAATGTAAGGCTAATATTATTGAAATCATTTACGAGGCAAAGGCATCTTTGCTGTGTCTATAATTGTAATGTTTCAACCAGCGAATTAACTTTTCAGTTCAAATAACCAAAGAAGTTCGAGTTGTGTGTGTTTTTTCTATCGTTTGTTAGAGATATACTAAAAAATTATGTAGTTTGTGTTATGAAATTGCACCAAAATCGTAATTCATACGTTCAAATAGTGAGGTATATCTTAGATATGTGTAAATATTGTCTTTATAAGATCTATTGGCATTCTTAATTTGGAGTAGAATCCTAGAAATTCTGCAGCTTACTAATGAAGCGCAGTTTAAAAAAATATACTAACTTTTAATATTAACCAGTTCCGTGCCACTGAAATATTTGTTAGATATTTTGTTTAGTTCAAATTGTCTATATTATGCGAGGTTATAAATACTAATTTACTAGGGTAAAGTTATTTATAAATATGTAATTTGACTTAGCAAAAATAGATATTTCAGTTGTTTATTCATTAATCCTAATAAACAAGAACATTCTACTGAAAAGTATTTGAGAAAATGTTCATCTATGTTTAAATGTTGAATCTTGAATGGGTTTTGTTTGCTGAACTAATTCAGCCAAAAATTTCATTCCAAACAGGATATTTGTTATGACTTATATTTATCGAAATTTAACAGTATTCAAGGAGTGCATTCCATCATTAATTGATTTATTATTAAAGAGACGATCTTAACTTTTTCATTAGATATGTTGGTAATGGTTTTATCCATGTTTATTTCTATTTGGTTATTCTCAATTTAGCTGACATGTTTATTTGAGGCAAGTAGTGATGTATTGAATCACATGCATTTGCATATAATGCAATATGTTAAAGTTTTATTGCAACCTTTGAAGTATTAAAGAATTGTTAAAATTCAGGGCATCCACGTCAACAGCTAAATTGTATGCGTTAGTATTACGAAAAATCTATATTATTTCGATAAAAATTAAACCTGACACTGTAAATAGAAGTGAGAACATTCAGGATAAAAAATGTTCACTGTTGAAATACTTGATTTATGTAGTTTGTATAATGAAATTGCTATAAGAGGCAAATTTAGGTTAATTTTAAATACGTGTAAATAATTTTTCCTGTGAGATCTGGTCATACATGAAGTTGGACCAGATCCTAGCATCCTGCAGCTGAGGTACTGAATTCGATTAAATTGAATATTTTCATGAATATTGAGGTTTTTTTAAACTAGTTTTCCTTTTATCAATTAAGTGACTTGCTATATGGCAACTAGCATATTGTGTTGAAAAAATGGGAATGCTGGAGAGTTTTGTATTTGGTTAGTATCCTTTGTTGCTTTGCCCGGATAGGAGAATAATAAGAGTGGAACTATAAAACATGTAAATTTAATTTTGGATCAGGTCCTAGCAATCCTGCAGCTTACTGATGAAGTGCAGTTGTAAAAACAGACTAACTTATATTATTTATGGTTTTTGTTCCACAGTAATCTGTTGCAATCAATTAAAATGATTTTTTTGAACATTGAGGGTTTTTCAAACTAGGTTCCCATTTTTATAAATTAAGTGACTTGCTATATGACAACTAACATATCTTGTGGCAAAAAATTCTAGGGAATTTTGCTTTTGGTTAATATCTTTTCAAGTTTTCCTGATAAAAAAATCATAGTTGGTAATTAAATTGCGTTTTTGCAAAATAGCCACCAAAATACAAGTTTTATTTATTTGAAAATAATCTCCAAATGAACGATTAACAGTAGAAAATATTTCGAAATTGTGTTGGAGTTTGTTTCCATATTCAAATGCTTTATACCCCGAGAGCTGAATATTGGAGCAAGATAGTACAACCTCTCACAATGCTCATGAAACAAAAAATTTCCATCTGAAAACGATTTTTAAATTCTGCAGTGGCCAAGAAATTTTTCAGATATGAATCCCGTGGAAGACGTGTGGTCTATCCTTCAAGAATTTCATTCAAAGACAAAATCCACTTAAAAGGCCAAAATGTAGAAAAAATCCAAGAATTGCAGCATGAAATGTTAAGCCAAGTATTATTGTAGCCAATGCAATTTGCTATTACTCCCAGGTTTCTGTTTGTAAATATGCTCATCTATTTGTTATAAATTAACTTTCCTGGGTCCTATTTTTTAATTTCCTAACAGAAAATAACTGTCTGATTGACTATAGTTCGTAAAAGCTCTTAAAGAAGATAACAACATGCGTGTTTCATTAACAGTGAAGCCTGGTGCTTCTTTTAAATTCTCTCTTTTGAAAATCTCATTTAAGCCCAACTACTGGTGATTAATTAAGATTAAAACAACCGACAACATCAATTGAGAATTTGTTCTCCAAGTTCAATCCAGCATTATAACTCTAAGAAAGATATCGTACTGAACAACATATGTAATGTAAAGAATGGTATTGGTGTAGCTGCGATATTAAATAAAAGCAATAAATTCATTTCTGTTAAACTGAATCAACTAACTATGATCAGAATACTACAAAAAATTTGTTAGAAAAGCTAAAGCAGTTGTCAGTTTGGAAATGCAAACCAAATCTGATATCTCTAATATATTACTACCAACTATTACTAAAGAAAGTAATCCACATTTATCAACTAATGATATTTACACTCTAAATAAAATTTAATTGCACTATTTTCAACAATGGTGAAAAAAGCGTGGGAAAGACCATCAGCATTGAACATGAAGCAAAGAATGTAATTAATTTTCGAAATGAGAGATACATTTACATAAGTAAATCTCAGATTTATCAAGCAGGAAACTTTTATATAAAAAGTTAATCTTATAATCTCAAAAATTGAAATTTTTTTATTTAGTTTTCTAAACCCTTGAATGGTTGTATCTTGAATCATACACGCCTTGATCTGTCTGCCCCACTTCCATCCCTACACGAGATGTACGGAATAATAAATACAGACAATAAAGTCATTACTTACTTATGTTTTAAAACCAAATTTGATTAGTTTTTCATAAAACTGTCATTAAATGCCGTAATGATTATTTAGAATGCACGTGCCAAATTAGCTTGCATTTTTGCTTAATTTTTCTGAGCATTTGTTTTCCTTAGTTGAGAAAGGATATAATTTATAATATTACAACACAAACTAACCAATTTCAGCAAAGCAAGGAAAATACCATCTAAGAAATTACACAATTGATATGTTTAAGTTGGGTTAAATCTTAAGATTTAGTTTCTTATAAATACTGTAAGATCCTCTTTGTTGTTCAAATTGACCTAGAAAACAGTTTTATTGGAGGAAATTAACTTACAATTTGCGTTATTTTTATTGGAAGATACTCTTATAAATATCAGTGACAAAAATCAGATTCCAAAATATGCAGTTGGCAGTACTTTTAGTGATTTCGTTGGTCTTTGCTCCTATCAGTGCAGGAAAGCAGAAATGTCTTTTCCCTACAGAAGGTGAATGGTTTTCATTACTTTCCAAAGGCGATAATATCAGGCGAGTTCTTTATTACTTAAAGCACATTGACGGAATAATGTACTTATTTGAACATTATACACTCTTAAATGGTACAGTGAACAATAAGTGGTCTATCAATACAATGACGTATTCTACTCAATCCAATTCAGCGGTTTGTGAAAGACATGAAACCAAAGTGCATTTTTTGGCTGATTTTTCTACCTGGTTTAAATATGAAGGGGATGAAGCCATGGCTGATGGAGCACAAAAAGAGATGTTCAAATCAAAAAATGATCCCAATATGAAAGTTGGTTTAAAAAAAGAAGGTTGTCAGTTAGTATACATTAAAGATCGCGACTCGGAGTCAATATTTGATGGCAAAACAGTGAAAGAAAAACCCAACACTTCCATCCCTTCTAAATGTAGAGATAAATATCCTTCTATTCCAAATTTTCCACCAACCTAAGATTTTGAGACTTATTGGAAATGGGTATAATGGTAAATGGTTTTGAAATTAATACATATTTAGAGAAAAACGTTTCTGCGTATATTTCCTCGTTATAGCTCAAATATATTACGTAGTTATTATGTAACATGATGACCATAAAAACTCAAAATGTAACGTGTCAGCTCATGAAAGTTAGTCAGAAGCAATATTATTGAAAAAATTCTATGATCCAAATAACTATTATAACAATATTTTCCGGACATTAGTTATATCTAATTGTTTTCAAATTCATTCCTAAATGTTTATGAAATTTTTGCGTGACTTTCTCATGGACTTAACCAATTACTATATGAATAACTTATGCAGCATTTCAACACTAAGTGAGTATTGCTTGAAAATGATAAAAAACCTATTTGACAGTGTATTTTTGTTTCTTTGACAAAAATATTTTTATATTAAATTTTAGTAAAATTTTTCAATGAAAATTTATAATATACAAAATTATTGGTGCATTGTTAAAGAAATTAAACCAGGAATTTTTAATTAGTTTAAATGTTGGATAATCATGAAATTATTGTTTTTCCTTTTGTAGTAGACTATCATTGCTTACATATTTGAGTTTGTTGTTGATAAATTTTATTTGGTCCATGTACCTATATAAAATAGAAAGCTAAAATAAATTATAAAATTTACAAATTATGGAATTAATTAAAAAGTGTTACACCAACGTTGGAAAAAGATTGCTAGCCATATTCTGTTCTAACTTTAGATAATTTGAGTTTTCGAGTGAATTAGGACCCATTTTAATATTCTTCAGAAGTGGATGTAAAACATGATTTTGCTTATAAGGTGTATTTCTAAATTCAATTAATATTCTATTATTTATATTATCTTAAGTATTTTTTAGTGCATTTCCAATAATGCTTTCTGATCTTTCTGAAATTAAATTTAATTTATGATGTGACGATCCACAAATGGTTAATGGAGAATACACAAGCTTTCTTAATATATGTGATTCATAAGCCATTTTTAAATCCGTTGTTGAATAATAATGTTTCTTTAAGTATATTAAAAATGACAGAGATTTCTTGCCATTAACAATTTGTTTGCGAATTTTACTTTTAAAATTCCGTTTTTTTGTTAGAAAGCTTTTGTACAAATTTTTCATATTAAAGTATTTTGGTATTTCTGAAATTCTAGATAACAACTCTTCATGCTCAATAGTATTAAAAGCTTTTGCATAATCAATAAGAATTATTTGAATGATTGAGCGTTTTATATCTAGTGTTTCAAGCCATTTTTTAATTTGAAATATTAGAGCATGACCAGCTGAATAGAATTTACTATATACACATTGATTTTCTCCAAAAGCAGGTATAATTTCTTCCCAAAGACATTACGTATATATTTCCAATGAATGAGTGCGAATTTCAGTAATAGTAATAGGTCTTAGTTGTTTGCTTCATTTACATTTACCAATTTGGTATTGGTATAATTATGTTTTTGTCCATATGGAAGGAAATTTTTGTTCAATTATGCTGTTTATCCAAATTAGCCATAATGGGCATGCAAGACCAAGTGATTGCTTTCTCCAAAACTATCCAGGTAGTGACCCTACACTTTTGTGAACATTTGTGCTTTTTAAAAACTTGTAAGAATATAATTCTGTAGGTAACATAATTTCGCTCAATGTATTGCAATATATTTCATCGAAATTTATAATTTTGACCTTTTACTTATACAAAAGGAAGCAGAAAATCTGTTGATATCATTTGCAGCTTAGAAATAACTGTCATTTTTTCTAAGAATTGTGTCATTGATTTATTTTGCTTCACTAGACTACGATTTTTTTCATTTCATTCCACCATTTTCTACTTCTAAATTTTCCGTGATTTCCAAATAGCATTGCTACATTTTTTTGAATTTCTTTTTTAATTTTTAATGAAAACCCTTTTTCACAATTTTGATTTTTCTTTTTTGCTGTCTGATGTTTCTTGAAATAAATCTTTAATTTTAACTGTAATCCACTTATTAACTTATTTTTGCGATATTAATGGTTCTTTTGGATACACTTTCGAAATTTCCTCCATTTTTTACCATATATTTTGACAAACTATCAAAATATTTTCCCTACAAAAGACATACCAATTGTAGTTTAGTAACACCTTTTCCATTTGTTAATGATATGTAGCATTTAGTATGCTGTGTAAGGCAGATTTGTCTGATGTTAGGGATTATTAATACTTTATAAAATAGTTTATTATTCATACATGTAATTACAAATTCTTGATAATTCTATAAACAAGGTTTACTAAGTTCTTTATAAGCTCCTTCTATAAACTATTTTAAGCAATTTCTAAACATGATATTTCCATGAACTGAACCCATTGTTGTCACAGTATTAGTGACCATCCTACCATGAATGTAACCATCTTAACATGTACTCATCACGAATTTCATTAGACTGGTGGTTGTGAAGTGTGTATCTGTCACGTAATTTGTTTTTTAAGGTAGGGCGCTACTAAAAAATATTAATATCAGGCTATTTTAGAGCTTTATAATTATACATTTCAGGGATTCAAAAAATAAGAAATTTCAAACAATTACCTGAACTTGGGTTGTTAGCCTCTTAAAATAATTGTTTACATTTAAAATTTCCTTAGTATCACAAATCGCAGTCTTTGCCTCACACTCATTCAATTTTATGCTGCTTAACAAAGCATCTTGAACCTATTGAATATATAATTAGCCTCAAATTTTATTTTTTTGATTCTAATTAATAATATATGAATATATTTAAAGAATAAACTACTTAGACCACAAATTTGAGCTTGAACAGAGAATATTTATTTTTTAATAGCAACCTAGCTTAAGCAACAATCTCTAAATATCCAGACACTTCACTTAAAATTTATCATAAACTTTTATATATATATATTAAATTCAACAAATTACTGTTTTTTCAATTTTATTGTTCAATATTGTAATCTCTTCACACTGCGGACAATTTATTGGGATCTTTAAATGCTCATAGTTTAGTTTACTATTAAGATAAGTTATTCTAGGAATTTTTTTATTTTTATTTGGAGACATTTAAATGCTAATGTATAGAAGATTTGGTCACTTGGCAAATGGTTATCAAAACTTTTGACTCAGCTTTACTAGCTCATATGCTATTAATATGATGTTATCTTATTAAAGTCTAATTTATGGAAGGATACCTTGTTTAGTATGTGAGGTAATATCTGCATCTTGGTAACTATCATTGTAGCAATTCTTATCTCACCTTAAAGTTGCATAAAATTAGAGGAATTGATAAGATAAGAAAATATAAGATATTCATTAATCAGATAATATTTTCAATTACAAGATGGGTTATTATCTTAATAGTGTCAAGAAGGATAACAGATAACTATGATATTTACACAAAATCTGTTCTGTTCAGGCTATGGAATTTATTTGCACGTTATTGTATAATCTTTTTTGTAAAATTTGAATTCTAGCCATGATTTACCCAAAATGATTTTTTTCAAGATAAATCCGTTCAATTTTCTTTTAAGCTTAATTGCATTCTTAATCATTTTGATTTCATTTGGTAATTGATTCTAATTGCGAATTTCAAAGTTAATAAGAGACTGTTGCTTGAATTTTTTACGAAATTTAATGCTAATTTAATTATTAGTTCATATATTGTGCTTACGACAAAAGTTTGGAAATGATATTAAATTATAAGGAGGTAATTGATTTGATATTTTAGAAAGCTTAATCAAAATAGTAAGAACAAAAAGTTGATTTTGAATCAGCATGATTGTCAAAATGTAATTTCTTGTTTTGAAAGAGATTTTCTGACAGACATTCAATGACAATTTTAACTGTATTGTAAGTTTTTTTACTAATGATTCATTTAAATTTTAAAAAAAGTGTATCTGCATAATTAAGAGGATTCATAACTAAAGCATGAAATAATTTAATCATATTGGACAAGGGTAAATGCTGAACTATGTGTAATATTATTAAAATTCTGATTGTCATGTGCTTTAAAATTTCTTCTACTTGCAGCTTGTATGTTAATTTTGAGTCAATAATTATGCGTAGATATTTAAAAGATTCTTTAGGGGAGATTGAGGCATTATTAAAAGTAAGTGAATTATAGTAATACAACTTTTCCCTGAGGATTCATATAAGCCGCCCTCTAGCCCTCTAACCACTGTTCCACTGGTGGAGAATGAGTGGCATGGGCAGTCAACAGTACCCACCAGTTGAATACTAGTGGAGACATAGTGGCAATTGCAGCCACTCATAGCCACAAGTAGACCGCTGGTGGACCACCAGTGATATCTGATTTACTTTTTTGTGTACCAGTTATTGTTTATAATAAAGAAATTCTTTCTATTTTTCTTTATTTAAATTTAAATCAATATGAATGGTAAGCTAGCTAGAATTTCCTTTAACCCTTTGTTGGGCTTGTGTTAGTTTAAACTGCAATGTTTAAAGTATTTATCAGTATAAAAGTTTATATTGTTACATTTAAAACATTGCAGCATAATCCAACAATTAGAGCTGCAAAACAAAAGAGATTAGTCAGAGAAGATTAATATCTAATTCAATGACGATTAAAAACAGTGTTAATTGTAAACTAAAATCAATTTATGTTTAGCATCATTAATTTTGTATATTGCAACTAAGAAACAACATTTACCAAATAGTACTTGTCAAAACAATTTGTCAAAACAAAGGGGGCGATAGCACTTCCATTATTTTTCAGCCCTATTGGCAGATGATTTGAAATTCAAATTCAACATGTACTTTTGGATTAGAAACTATAAATAGCATGCAATCAATTAGAGAAACTGTTGAAGTAAATTCTTCGAAAATCTTATCTTTAGATTTAATTTGGTTTGCTTATTATTAAATGATGTCAAGCTAAACAGTTGATGCATTACTAGTGGCAAGGGCACACATTGGGAGCGATTTGAGGGTCCTTGATCCATGCCATGAAACTGCATTTATGTTACGGATATGATTAGGAGTATTTCTCCATTTAGCTGATTGCTGATTCTTTCATTAACATGTATGCAATAATAAAACAATCAAAGAAATGGTTGGATAACTGATCATAGACTATTATATCTTATATTAACTAGACAACATAGGTGACCTATAAATAGACTGATAATGAGACCAAGCATGTAACATTAAGTAAATGTAAGTTAAGAAGCTGCAATTAATTATTATTTGATTATTGAAATTAATTAAAGCCAGTAATTTTTGGTAATGGCTAAATAAACATTTATTAAGCAGCTAGTGACACTGCTCAGTTGCAAGTACAAGTTACACATTACAAATTGAGTTTAAGTCAGTTACATCCAGCCTTGAGGGTTGCACTGAGATAGGATAGGGAACACATAATTTAATTCTTTGAGCTGAGGTTTGGAAACACTCCATTGATAACAAAGGTGAATACTTGTTGGAAGATTCAGAGATTGGAGTCAGCCAGAGGACTTAGGAAAAGATCAAGTCAAAGGAAACTGCAGCATTCAGTCCACACCTAAATAGTGTTTGATTATAATACAGCTAATTAAAGTTAACTAGAAGTATTAATGAATCAAAGCAGTTAGTAAAAGTACATCCCTACCTGCACTTTCGCAGAAATACATTCAAAAGGAATTAATCAATGTGAGTTAGAGCTTGTGTGACATAATCCATCATTCTATCATGATTGGTCAAGATAAGAGGAAAAGAATAAGGAAACAAAGACTAAATTTATTATTGATTATAATGATTAAATTGTAAATCATGATAGGATTGATTATTTTCACTTTGTAAATGTTTTGTGCAATTATACTTAAAATTATACTCGACGGTATTTTGACAAAACAAAAGATGATCAAACAGCATAGTCAAATTAAAGCTGACGTTGCGTAAAATTAGCAGAAATATTAAAGCGAGGGAAAAACTGTCAACAAGAAAGATTAACAGGTACTTGTCGAGTATTTAGTTGTTTATCACCAAGTGCTATAAATATAATGAATCGGATGTAATTATTGATGAGCAAATCTACTTTGGATTCATTTTCTTTTGTCAGGTTATTTTATATTCTGATGGAAAGCTAAACATCTACGAGCTAGGGTAATTGTATGGTGGTTCCCACATCCGGTTAAAGGTATGCTGGAGCAGCCTCCTAATAGCTATTCCACAGCGGGGAGGGCGACAGCTGTAGTTACCTGGTGTGCTCTTAGGTTACGTATAGGTATAGGAGTTTTTTACCGTTATAGCTTTCCTAATTGTCATTGCTTGTCCGATAGTGTTATTGCAGCCTGTAGGTTTTACATGTTAATTATTTTACCGATGAACTCAAGTTATCTATTACATTCATTATATTACATGCCGATTGCTGGCTTAATAGTAGTTACATTCAAATGGTTATTACGATGGTATTTTGATATTCTATTACTCAGAGTTTATTTGATCGTTATTACATGTTGCTCAATGTTTCACGCAGTAGACTATAGACCGACTTCTAGTTATTGTTTTCTGCTGACTGCGTTGATTGTTTACATGTATCGAGGGCTATTAGATATCTATTTATATGTAAGGTTATTACATGTAGGGCCTCATAATAAGCTAGTTCAGCGGCAAGGTTGCACAACTTCGTTTATTGCACTAGTTCGTAATAACAAAAACAATCAATGCACTAAATTATTAAGTAGTTGCCAATCCCATTACACTGAGTTCGCTATTCACATTGCCATTCCATTATTGTTCTCTATCTCACCTCAACAGTTCCATTGGTAAGATGCGGCTGGCGGGTGCGTTCCTGGAATTGCACGTCTACGTTTGAGTGTCGATCCTGTCTTCCAAGTTCTCTGCTTTACCTAAATAAGTTGAGTCAATTAAGTAGCTACCAAGGCTCTTGCATATTAAATTAGTTTAATAAACCGCACACTTATTACAAAGGAGAGAAAACGGAAAAGTGTCAACTCGGATTCGTGGTTAGTCTAAGAAAAGTAATAGCTTTCTCTAAATAACACCCTCACGTGGAGTTGGCATGATTCTACAATATGTTTCTTCTAGTGATTAACACAATCATTGTAATTTACTTCATTTTAGGAAATCTATACACTACATGCAAAGGTTTACATTTCCTCTTTTCAAATGCATTGCTATTTTTCATTGTAAAAAATTCCACATTTTTCAATGATTAACATCCGCAATCATTGTAATTTATTTCGTTTTTCGGGAAATCTATACATTACATGCAAAGAGTTGCATCTCGTTTTTCAAATACACTGCTATGTCATTTTAAAAAAATTCCACACGTTCTAATGATTAGCATCCACAATCATTGTAATTTATTTCGTCTTTCAGGGGTCTATACATTACATGTAAAGAGCTACATCTCATTCTTCAAATTCACTGCTATTTCATTGTAAAAATTCTATGCAATTAATTCATTTTTTGCTTAAATCCAATGTACAAAACGGAAAAATATTCGCCATACGTAATCTTTATAGGCATATGAAATATAAACTTACATGATAAAGGCAATTGCGTATTTCGTTTTTCAAATACATTGCTATTTTTCATTGTAAAAAATTCCACATGTTTCTAATGATTAATATCTGCAATTGTTGTAATTAATTCGGCACAACAACATGGTATCCCTTCTTCCAGCTCGCACTGAGTTATATAAAAGGACATTTTACCACGCAGCCTGCAAATATTTGTTTGATGGCATTTACCCATGTTTTCTATGATAAACGTTGTTTGTGCGTAGTATTCATATTTATTGTATACGTACATCATAGGAATAAAAGCATTACAAATAATAATAAATAATAATGATATTAGGTTTACACAATAGTCTTTTCTCTGCATTTCTTTTTGGTTTATACAGATTTTCGGAGGATGTACACATTTGCTGACTGTTACATCTTTTGTCGACTTTGCACTTTTTTCAGTTTATTTAGTTTATGAATCTTGCTCACAGACTTGTTGATATCTTTTCCATTGTATTGTATAGTTACCATTGAAATGAGAATGCGTTTTTCCATGCAATTCGCTGTTCTTCTAGTTGACATATTGCTACACACTCGATTCCCCTTCACTGGATATGATTTCCAATCATTAAATTATTCAAGTCCAGTCGAGATCACCTTCTAAATGTGCAAATGCTTGTAAATAGTGTATTATTCACTCTTAAAAAATGTAGGCGCATAGTATTTAGAAGACGGATCACTAAGAATTTTGAGAAAATTTCGAAATAATAATTATATATATGCATGCAAATTTAGTATTAACTGTTATTTAGGTATTTCTATTGAAGATCAACCTCCTGATGCTATAGCAGATAAGTTTTATTCGATGAAATATAAAAAAAATGGAGTAATGTTGTGCTTCTTAATGTATAATTTTGAAAATAGTAAAGATCTTTATCATTCTGAGGCTGATCAAACAAATTTGGAAATGTGTGCCCTTACGCTTGGTTACGAATTCTTCCCTTACAATAACAAAACAAAAAAGGTGAATGAATATATTAAATCGATTATGCACATCATAATATATATATATATATATATATATATATATTTCGATGGGAAATGCTTTCTCATCCACCATATAGTCCGGAAAATGAAATAAATGAAGAAATAATGATCTATGGCTAAATAGGGACTAACATGAAAAGGGTAAAAATACCGTCAAGTCTATGTATAAAAAAAAATGGCATGGGAAAATACCGATACTGAATGCTAGCAATAGGATTCTGAACTATAATAAAGTAAGGAGTGACGATATTTGGAAAAAAAAGAAGCACAAGAAATTGTTAAACCTGTTAGTGTAATACACAATGTAGACTAAGAGGAAAATAAAACTTACAAAATAAATAGAATAACGCTTAATTGAGGGACAGAGGATTAAATTGAACAAAGGCCTAAGCAAACAAGAAAATTTTTAATTATGGATTGATAGAGTGTGACATAACGCAAATGGAAAGGCGTTCTTGTTAACCTTACATAAAGAAGAAAGGTGCAAACTTAAATGTGAATTATTTCAACCAAAAAATAGTCTAGAAAATAAGAATTTTCAAGAATTAATACTAGCAAAATGTGTGTACATATAGCTCAAAAATTCTTTTTGCACATAAATTCATAAACTTTCTTATAGGTCCTGGATTAGGACCTAGGCAAAATACTGTTTGGTTATATATTTTATGGTCATTTTTAAAACTGCTATTTTTGCAAAAAATTTATATTTCTTGTAACTGTGAAGTTGGATTTAATTATTTTCTTAAGATCCTAGTTCAGGACCTAGATAATACATCAGCCTAATCCATTGAAATTTTTTTTTGAAACTTTAAAAAATTGAAAAATACCATGAAATTTAATAATACTACTTTAATGGCCCATTAATGACATTGCTAGATCAAACTGCCATCTAGCGAACAAATATGAATTTAATAATTTACAATTATGACTGATCAAATTTAATTTTCATAACAAATGAATTTACTTTACCTTTCGTATTTGATAGCACAATTTAGTATGCCAGCTCTTGTTTTTATGAGCACTTTACAATGAATTCAATTGTTTGTAGCAAGGTGTTCCAACTTAAATATAATATGCTATACACAGTTCCAACTGTATCCTTAACCAGGCGTGTATCGAGAATTTCTAAAAGTGGAAGGCCCAATTCTTATCAGAGACACATAGGCCTAGGTAGTTTTTTCAGCCTCTTAGCATAATGCCGCGCTCGCCTGTGCATACATGATAAATAAACCAAAAATACAGACGGAGGTAATAAGAATAACATCAAATTCGGGGTTACTCTACCAGTCAACAGACTGAAGAGTCCGTGTCAACAGATCAAGTCCGTGACTCTTCCCCTGGAAGTGTACCCGCTAGGGCCGGATCTTGTATCATGCTTGACCTCTGGCGACCCCTGGCACGCAGAGTGCTGATCTGTGTTGAGTCTGATCAGCAGGAGTGAAGCCGAAGGCCGAGCTTCATTGAGAGGGTTGCGCCTCTCTACAGCTTTCACCAACCAAGGCTACTAACTGAGGTAACTCGTGAGCACTTGCGTCTGCCTGTTATGGAACCTATGACGAAGCAAAGCTCCCTCATAGGTAAGGCTCAGCAAATGCTGGCCTGGGCCTATCTAGAGGCCAGAGACAGAGGAAAATCCTCTGTATAACTGCCCTCGTAGACGCACTCTACGGCTCTGGGCATAGACGTCGCCGTCTGCTCCTCAGAACAGACAGTCTCACATCACCGTCACCGCCCCCATATGTGCTCCCGCACACATGGCAGCACCTTCTTTTACCCTATTGTTTAACGTCCGCTCCTGGTTCGGGACTCCGCGAAGAGACGCGCCCATCGAGTATTGGCTCAGCGTCTCCGCCTACCCAGGAACCACCACATGGAGGTTACTCTCCAGGACGATTCGGGCGTAGCCCTTGGGTTCCCAACATCAAATACTACTTTTTTGCACTTTATGTCAAACAAAAAGACTGTTCATCAATATATCGATGAGATTGTATGAGAACATTTACCAGTCTTTAATCAATGTAGAAACATCAATCCTTACTGAGAAGTAGTAGTCAATACTCCGAAAAATTTATATTACTAAAAACCCAGAAATCCCAGTATATTCAATAACCATGGCAAAATCTCAAAGAAATTGACAGAATGGATCACAGATATCAATAAAATGTAAATGAATTTTCAAGAATTTTCCATAATATCCATTTTCATCATCCACAATATACATTTAAAAAAACACTGACTTTTTGCAAGTTTATATATAAACTATAGTGGTGTCCTAATGTGAAGTGTACTATTTTAGGACAAAATTTTAAAGTTTAATAATATTAAAAAGTAAATGCAGAAATATTCACTGTTTCTTTTTAAAAAATTGCTATAATTTTTACAAAATTACTAACCCATCCTATAATATTCATATCTAAAAGAGAAAATTTCCCATTATGGAATTTTGGGAATATTGTTTTTGAATGGTTTTTCTTGTATTACTGCAAATATATCTAAGTAAAAATTTCCAATTTTTGAATTTTTAATTTTGAAAAAACGTTTTTTTAGTTAAAATTTTTAAAAATTTTTGTATTGGGACAGGACCAAAAAATTAGAATCTCCTTTGAAAACTGCGCATCTTGGTTTAAAAATCTTATTCATAGTTTCATTATATCAAAAGTTATTAAAGAAAATATCTTTTCTGAAAAATTTGCCCAGCTCTGGCCAGCCTAGCTCAGCCAATATTGATTTTAGAGTTAAACATGCTGAGAAACAAATTTTTTCAGTGAAATTTTCTACTTAAAAATTCAAATGGAGCTGTGATATCTTTAAAACTTTTGTTGCTATAGTTAAGGTATAATATCTAAAGGCCAACCTGGGTTTTCAAAATAAATTTTCTTAATAAAATTTATTGCTGAGTGAAATTTTTGTCTTGAAATTTGAAACAATTCTGATCAAAATTCAGACCACTAGTGTGAAAAAACGAAAAAAAATTTTCAAAAAACTTTTTTTTTAAATAAATGGTATAAAAAATTTAGAAATTCAGGCTTATTAAAAAATTTATACAAATTTCTAATGTTGGGAATTTAAATAAATTTTTAATTTTCAAATTCTATTGCAAATTTTTTGCGTGAGCTCTCCAAATATTAATGACAGCAAAAAAAATATTTTCACGCTAAAGGACGCAATTTTGACATGTTCAGGCTTGTAAAAGTTTTAAAATATTTAGATTGCGGGGCTTTATAAGCCTGCAAATTTTCATGTTGATAGCTGCAACATTGACAGAGCAATGGGCAAAAATGTGTTTTTCAAGAAATTTAGAGGGAGTATACAAAGCAACTAACATTGCTTGACCAGCAGCCATTGCCAACTTAATACATTAAGTCAGCCATGCAAGAAGCATCAAAATGTAGAGGAAAAAAATATAGAAACACCTCTATAAAAAAGGCAGGAAACTGATGAAAAGTTGATGAAAAAAATATCAGAAAATATAATCAAAGCCAGAGCAATAAAATTGGGAAAGATTGCATAGCAAAATCCTACCAAAAACTAAGGTTTGAAACATCAATTCTATGAGAGCACAGAAATGACGACATGATACCGTGCAAAACTCCGTTTTTGAGATTAATGCAACAAAATTTAGCGAGTGGTTCTGATGAAAAAATTATTTATGTGGAAAGACGAATATCACAAGAAGCAAAATCAAGATTCTGGTTATGCTTATCTGCATGAGCAGATCAACTCTATTTCATTCTGGATTCAGAAATGCCTACAAACTAATAATAGCATAATGATGAAAGCTTCAAGAATTAATATTGAATGCTATTAAATAATATAAAAACTAACAAAAAGGATGATATCAGGAATTATGTGTCACAATAGATGGAGAGGTGAAAAAACCCCGAATGAAAAGGTAATTTAAAAACGAATGGCGAGGTTAACTACAATGAAGAACATTTAAGTGACTGCGAAACAAAAAGAAACAATATTCACTAAACAAATAGAAACAACCACTGATTCGGAAAACAAATAAGAGCACCTGTTTTTTAACAACTGGGTACCCATACAAATCCTCATGAACTTAATCAAAACCAGTAAAATAATTTAGTGAAAAATAGTATAATGATCAAAACAAAAGTACTTATTGGGGCAGCAAAATCTATTATAAAATATGAATGCACTACTAAAATGACCAACATTAAATAAGATATATACTTTTGCCTGAGATCTTTATTGGCTGCAGGTAATCCGTTTACTTGTTTATATCTCTTTAGAAGAGTTCCACTTCGGATTTCAGCTGTATTCAATTGGATAGATGTGCCATAAAGTACCAATGAAGTAAATATAGTTAATGGTCTAAGTAATACTAATATACTTGTCTATGCAGTTCTTAGTTTAACTGTTAGAATTACACCCATTCGGGTTCTCCAGGAATTTATGATAAAGCATGGTACTATAATTTTACTCAAGTTGGCAGTCCCAGTCTACTGGTATGCATTCTTATCCAGCCAGCATTTCAATATATCAAAGATGATTGGAAATGTGTGTATCTCTAGATTTCGGAAAATCCTCCCCTAAAATTTTCTCTTAATTGAACACTGTAAATATTGACTTTGCACTATAAAATTGTTACAATTCACTTTTTGAATTCGACTATTTATTGCACAAATACGTAAAAATGCAATAATTTTCTTCTACAAATGTGATTGTTCTTAAAAATATAGAAAAGCAATACCAAGTATATTAGAAAGTAGGCAGCAAAGTGATTGTGCTACGTACTAAGTCTAAAACCCAGTGGTGTATGCACGGAGTACATTTCATTTAATTAGGTAGGCTTACTGAAATTAATACATTAGTATATTCATATCGCATTGCATCATGCACAGACAGAAAACCCAAAACCTGTTCAGAAAAATAGACTGCAAATGAAATTATTGTATTTTGAACTGTAAATCCCATTGCAAGGTGTGAAGATCTGTGCAAAAAAGATGTGTACGAAATTATCAAACGCCTTAACTCATTCAAAAACATCTAAGGGTATTTGCGTTATCAGTTATTTGCCATAACTGAATTGCTGCATGGAAATAGTCTATAAATTTGCATAGCTTCGATTTTATACTTTTGGTGAACACAAATTCAACAAGGTAACCCATGCATTTTGTTGTACAGCTCTAGGATTTTCTACTATCGCAAGATGTGCAGTCAATTTCAACAGGGAAGGCCTCAAACAACGTTGACAAAGGAAATGATGAAGAAAGTGTGCGAATCTCACAACATTGGTACTTTGTGAACAATTAGTCTTTCCAAAACAATATGCAGGAGCTGACATTGACTAATGAAGGACATTAGCTAAGCAATGAATATTGGCTAAGAAAAAATGTTCTTGTTCTGTTTCACAATCAAATGTTTTTGGGGTGATAAAGTTTACTGCAGTGGAGAATTTTGAGCTGTGATCTAACATAAATGCTTGAAATTTCTCTACTCAGTTGCACACGTCAGTATAGAGCAGGAAATTTTTCAGCTTAATTTATTTTTGTTTGCTGTTCATAAATCTCAAATGAAAACGGTTTTGAAAGACACAATGAGATCAAGAAGGCTGTGATGCAACTTACTCTACCACTATTTCTCAAGATCAAGTGTGGTTTTATAATATATTGAAAGAATGATATTTTCATTTGCACAAACATATTACTTTCTTTTTATAGTAAGTGTTAGCACTTTAAGGAAGAGACCTTGTGCCGATGAGATTTTTTAACTTTTTTTTTCATTTTCTATTAAAAAATTGGTAAAAGATATGAAATATATGATTACTTTTTATTTTTTTTCATTTCTTAAAAGTTATTTAAAGTGGACAAATATGTCCACTAGGCGTTTAAAAGAATTAAAGTTAGGTTCATCAAAAACTTTGATTCAATGATGTTACATAATCAATTCATGACATAAACTTTTAAATTTTTCCTTTTTACTTACTTTTTAATATTGAATACATACGATAATAGTAGATTATTTAGTATAAAATTCTTTAATGCAGATGTTTTTTCAATACAACATTGAAAATTTGGCATATTCTGCAGAAATATTTTGTTTTACTTGAGCATCTAGGTTTTCTACACATTCTTCGTTTGTCACTGCAAATAAGTATGTGACCTACTTGATCTGTTCTGATTTTGGTCGCCGGAATTTGTTTAATATAATGTCCACATTTCTTTTTTACCAGAAATTCTCGGTTAATGGAAGTACTTTTTTTTCTTGAGGCAGCGCAATTTGTTTTGTAATGCTAATGAATTTGCAATTGAAAGCCGAAATTCTGCTTAGGTAATCCACCACTATCTGCATCTCTTCCATTAAGAATATAATCCCAATATAAAGTTATCTAACAGAAGATAGTTGTACAGACAACAACGTAGGTTCCAAATTTATGCAAGTGCCGAAGTGGACATATATGTCAACTTTTTTTGAAAATATTTTTGGCATATGAATAAATTCTAATAGTTGATGACTCAACATTATCTAAAAAGCATAACAAATACTTCATAAACACACAAAACAGGTGAACACCTAGGTACCTATTGTCAGCTAGATAGACCAATGAAGTGAAGAAAATAAAAAATGAATCTCATGTCAGAACAACACCCAATCCTGACGTTAATTTTCGTTTGGTTATGTTTAAACGAATGACATTTGTAGAGTAATTCTGGACATATTATACCACGTCGTCATTCACTACAGTAGATCTCAATTTCTTTCAAATAGAGCTATTAATTTTTTAAAGGAGGACTTCTATGTCGGCTTCGTCCTTTAAAGATTAATTAGATTGGCAAACCTTTTGAATTTAATTTGTTTTTTTAAAATTTGCATTATATATGTAGTTTGTCTCTGGGATTTGGGTGTCACGTCCTCTTAATTTCGCTTGGCGGCTTTGATAGTCCATTTAAATGAAATAATTGCTGCTAATTGTTGATCCCATTACATTTACACTCAATGATCCTATGAACCATTAAAGGGATGTGTCAATATACCAAGATTTTTAAATTTCTTAAAATAGACTTGTTCAGAAAATATTTAGAAATGCTGGCAAACTGTTTATTTCTTTAATTGAAAAGAAGGCACCTTAATGTAAATGACAATGGTCTTTGAATCCAAAGTTTAAAATTGTTTCTAACAGCATATGCCAAGGTTTAGCACTCGCGAAAATTAAATATAGTTTCTAGATTCTGCACTTCTAATTTATGAGATTATAACACTATACAACATTATATATAAAATTATAAGCTGTGCTGCTAAAACAACATGAGAAAATCCTCTTTTCAATCGCATATACCTAATGCTTAACAAACTGGCGTATACTAAGCCCTAGCTGATTTTTAAACCACGAAATACTGAATTCAATTTTTCTTTTGTTTTTCTACAATATCAGAAAACACTATTTGTTTCTACATATTTGAGACTCACTATCTCATTTTAAGCGGGAACATGGCCTACTAAATACACAGCCGTATACTTCACAGTATGCCTAATTTAAAAGAGGCCATCACATTTGTTTATTTTATTAATAACATTTCTTAGATAAAAGTACTACTGTTTACTATAGCACATATTTTATAGATATTTTCTTAGTAATGACTATATACAACATAAAATAACAAGATTTTGATCTTTTAGTTTGCTTAAAGCTTTTAACAACTTGTATACGAATGGAATCATAAAAGGATTTTTTAGTATTGTTGAAGATATATTAATGCACTGACAAATGTACCATTATGAACCATCCATTTATACAATATAGCTCATTAAACTCAAGTGTCTTTTTCAACAATTCCTTGCAGGTAGTACGTAAATTACTAAATTAGTGGCCAGTTACTAGATGGCGTATACAAATTATGCACTTTATAATTTATGTATATTCCAAATATCACTGAAATTTGACTAGATAATAAAAGGTATTTGATAATATGCAATGGCCTTCTTTTAAAAGAGGGATATTTTGCGGTATACGGCCCTGTATTTAGTAGGTCATTGCGAAAATTAAGTGAATGTATGTTAATTATATTTTAAATATCATTTTTGTATGGTTATGATTCTTTCGAACCCATGCATATACATACTCTGCTTAGGAAGTCAAGAAAATTATTCAGGAATATGCAAAGAAAGATTTTTCAGATTGCGCTCATTTGATGGTTGTGGTGTCTACACATGGCTTGGAACATGATTATTTATTTGCAGTTGACTCAAATCGTAAGATTCTAAAGACACTCTTAAAATTGAATGAAGATGTTGTCATGCCAATTTATGAAAATGAATCTCTTAAGGGAAAACCAAAAATATTTTTGATTCAATCTTGTAGAGGTATGTGCATATAATTCATTGTTACTTCTTACTTCAAGAATAATCAAGAAATGATTTATTTCCGTTCTTAAATATTAGGGAGTATCAAAAAATTCAAAAATATTTGATTTTTCTCAGACACTGCTGACAGTTTTAAACAATTTTAGAAATGCTCAGCATTCTGTACCTACAAAGTTTGAAACGAAAAAAAACTGGTGGCATTTCCTAACTGTAAGCTAATGACTATCATTATGTCTTGTAAGTTATCATACCATACTGGCGTTTTTCCTATCAATGGTATCCTGTCAGAAAAAAAATGCAAACAGTACAACTTGCTATTTAGCAAACCACAGATTGTTTTTAAGCATTATTCCCTGATCTTTATACAGAGTTAGTTAGGTAACAGATGCCATCCAAATTTAGTGACGGTTAAAACTGAGAGCATCGTAATTCCTTTGGTAAATTGCCACCAAAGAATGATAACATGATCTTAGCCAACTCCTTGTAATAATATCTTAGTTTGCAGTTGTCTTCTCTGAGAAATTTAGTAAGAAATTCCATTTTCTGTTAAAATTTAATGTATCCCATACATTGACAAGCGTCATTAATTATGTCATTAACAAAAATCAAATAAATGAAATATCAAATATGACAAAAGGAACAAGTATACAATAATAAATTATAGAAAATAAATGAATCCAAATATTATTAAGCAGACTATTGCTAGCGCTTGGGTCATTTCTTATGAAATTTCTATCTGTTCGTTACTGATTTACCAATTTCTGTAATTTAATGGGAGAAAAATATCGAAATGGAGTGTGAAATTTAGTCATTTCAAGAGATTTTGTAACTAATTGTTGCATCCCTCTAGAGGCAGATGTGCATGACGTCATAATACGCAAAAGTTTGTAATTCTTTTTGGATTTGGATTCACTGGTTTTAAATGTTTGTTTACAACGTAATAAATTTCTTGTACATTGAAAATCATCTAGTAGGAATAGGAAATGTGCAGTTATTTCAACGTACTTGGTATTAAAATTTCTTTTTGTGAATTGAAATTATATTTGGAAATTGAGTAAATAAACATGCAAAAATAGTTTATAAAAATAAAATAATGTCGATAAATCTCTAATGAAAACTAAATATGAAGCTTTTAATTCTCATCCTAATGTTAATTTAAAAAATATTGTTATATTACCAATATAGACAAATAAATGAAGAAGTATATTGTTCTGTAAATGATGGAGAATCTTCACATGGACCGCAACAACCTAAATATAATTATTGAAAATAAAAAATTAGGCATAGCTACATATATCCAATAAAGGATAAGCTAATGCTTCTTTGTTAAATTTGAATATATCCTTTCAAAATTATAATTTCAATTTTCAATGCGTTAAGTTTCAGATCTTCCTTGTCATTTTTAGTTGAATAATATTTTTGCTAGTAGATCAAATTATGGAAACAAAAAATGTAAATGCATGTACATGTATACCTGGTATTCACAAGCAATGGTTCCCGCAAACGTATTGATTTTGAAAAATCAAAATGCCCAAGTGCTTAGATATATTTTGTGTACAAACAACTTTATGCATTATACTTTATCACTTGACCTCTGTAAAAACAATTGATCAATTTCTTGTAATGGTATTGAATAATGCTTTTTCTACTATAGTATCCATTGTGATAACCTGGTGAATCAGGACACTCGTAGTTTATAAAGTATATAATCAAAGCATGTCAATGCATGCTCAATTACTGATTTGTGGTTTACAATTTCCCAAATTATGTAAACAATCACTCAGATAAGTAACGAGAATTAATTATTGCGAATTGTTCTGAATATTTTCTAGCAAGCGGTATTGTAGTAATCCCATTAATTGCATAATTGTAATTAAACTATTTTTTTCAATTTCTTAATAGTGTTTTATTTAGCATAATTTCTAAACTTTACAAAGTTTCGTGTAACTGAAAATAATTAAATAATTGACCCAAAAAAGGGAAAATCATCATTAGAAGATCTAAAATTTGTTATTTCAAATATATATATATATATATATATATATATATCTTGTTAGGAAAAGTGTTTATCTCTCTTCCATTGAAATGCAGCAAGTTAAACCTGTAGTGACCATTTTTTCAGACGAAGTTTTGCAAGCAATTGTTCATTATCGCATTGAATATTGCACTGAAGAAGGACTCCATACATTTGTTTGTCAAATATCTCAGTTTTGGAAAATAGTGAACGTTAAAAATCCTTTACTTGGAAAACTCAAATAAGATAAATGGACAGAACCTAATTCCAGAATTGAATCTCATCAAGTCGATTTTCTAAAGCATTTTAAGGGATGGTTGTCTCATTGGAAATGTTCTAATATTGATTCTAATCAAAAACTGGTACAACAAACAATGAACGCTCGTATATTAACAGTTGACTCATTTTTACATGTCATTCATAGTGTATTAACTACAGATGGCTATTAATACATTCTTCTAGGTAAAATACAAAGTGATGTTATCAAATCGAGATTTTGTGTGTATAGACAAATCACCTGTCAATATAACTTAACAGTGGCAGATATTTTGGATGCAGAAAAAAGGTCGTGTACAACATCTTTTAACTAATGTACTAGATACTTTTCTTAGTGGAGCAAGCAATAATGCTACAATTTAATTGTTACCCATTCATATTGAAGCTGCCTCTGATATCACTGATGAACTAATTGAACTTAGTGACATTGAGAAGAATATCCTGTTTTATGTTTCTGGATATAAATTTATGAAAATTTTGAGCAGATGTAATGAATGTTCATTCTCTTATGTTGATGATGATGAGCATTCTACTTTTCAAGATGCATTGAATCGTGGTGGTTTGCAGATGCCATTCCAGGAAATTCTGGAAATTAGTTCTTGGTGCTTTTCAGTTTTTAAACAACTGGTTAATATAGATGCACTGACTTATGGGAATAACGGTCACAGAAATCTTTTATGTTGTCTGTTCAATGAATGTTATCCTTCCATTTTAAATGTTTACAATAAGTGCCTACAAACTACATTTGGGACTCTTGCAAACATATTTTAAATAATTTTTCAAAAATTAATGAAAGACACTTTTGGCAATAGTAGAAAAAACAAGTAGAAAAAGTTATCAAAATTTGCCTGGTTATTATTATTACTTCAATTTTGTAATGTACTATATATGTTTTTTTATTTCAAAGTCAATTAATTAAATTAAAATTAAATTTAAGTAACCCTTATTTTGGCCAAATCAGAATTCCGTGTCATGGCTTGTAGTTTAAGATGGTCTTGAAACGTACTATTGCTCACAGAGATGTCATAGTGGCTATGCACAAACTA
Source organism: Hofstenia miamia (assembly GCA_900660155.1). Lineage (NCBI taxonomy): Eukaryota > Metazoa > Xenacoelomorpha > Acoela > Hofsteniidae > Hofstenia > Hofstenia miamia. Next base: position 52,023 of record CABFPE010000881.1, on the reverse strand, counting down.
TGCACCATGTAAACGAAACTTTTCATGCACTTCCTTACATAATTCATCTCTATCAAGAAAGTGGTTTCAAGAATTACCAAGAGAAAAAATTCTCTAACTAAACAATTGAAATTGTGTAGCTTGCATTTTGACGAATCTGCTTTTTATTTGAAAGATGAACGTTCAAAGAAAACTAATTTTTTTTTCGAATATGTTCATAAGTTTACGGCAATTGAAGTTCAAAATGTAGCACATTTTGGCAATTGATTGCCAACAAATGCTGTTTCAGGTAAGTTTTATAATAATTCCTATAAAATTAATTGTAATTGCAGACAATTATTTCAAGCAAATTTATTACTTATATATATATATATATATATATATATAT
>CABFPE010000881.1:4714-19037 GCA_900660155.1 Hofstenia miamia | reverse complement strand
CCTGTGAACTTTGCGCCTCATCACACTCATCTTGGAGTTCAACTTGCTGCAAACTTAAATTGGACTGGACATGTGTCTTTGCGTCTCCGCAAAGCTAATTCCTCGCTATTTGCCCTTTTCCGTAATGTTCCTTTTAATACCTCGTCCGCTGTGAAACTCTCTTTGTTCAAGTCCATTCCTCGCGCCATTCTTCTCTACGCGTCTCCTTGTTGGTGGCCTTCTCGTGCTTTGTTCCACTCCATGGAACGTTTCCAGAAACGCGCTTTCAAATGGATTTCCTCTTTGGACTATAAAGACGCTCTGCTGAAATTCTCCACTCTCCCGCTGTCACTCTACTTCCATGCCTGTGATCTCCTTCTGTTCAATCGACTACTGACTCGCAAATTGGATCTTGATCCTTTTGATTTCATTAAGTTCTCCAATTCCTGCTGCACTCGCTCTGATGATGTTGTCACCTTCTCCATTCGTCGTACAAAGAAACATCGCACCCTTCACTCGTTTTTCAATCGTGCTTGTACTGCTGCTAATTACATCTTGACTCGCAACCCTCCAACAGCGATTGATTTCTTTTCCCCACCACCGAGCTTTAAGAAATCTTTGATGGCTTTCCTCTTTGCTGAGCCCTTCTCCGACTTCGCCTACTCTTCCATTTGCTCCTATTTCATCTCCTGCGACTGTCCTCGCTGCCGTAAAACTTGACTTGTTTTTATTTTCTTGTTGTGTATGCCTTCAGCGGCTAAATAAAGTCATTGATTATTATTATTATTATTATTATAATAAAAAGGGTTAATTATGTAATTAGATCTCTTATTTTGTCCTGTCTTTATTAGATCGTAGAAGAACAATGATAGTTTTAATTAGCACATAATGCCTACTTATTTATATATTGCAGAAAATTAGATACCAGCAATAACGATAAACAAAGACGAATTCTCAAGAAACCTTTGAAATCTTATGCAATTATAAGTAATATTTCAAAGACTACTTAATAAATCATGTAAATAATAAATTTTGCCACCAATTTAGAAAAACTGCACTTAGGATATTTCAGGATAGTACTCACCCCATGTATCAAAAAGCAACTAGTTTAACTACATCGACAAGGATTCGGCTTAGACATCCTTACTGTACATCTGCCATATACAAGAAGAGTTTCTTCCTTGCTGCTTGCGATTTTATTTAGCGATGGGATTTGCCCAAAATTTCTTGTTGTTTTGTAATTTTTTTCATTCCTATTTACAAATAGTTTGTACAGGAATTTAAGCGAATAAATAAATAAATAAATAAATATAAATATATACATTAATAAATAAATAAATAAATATATATATATATATATATAAATAAAGTTGTCACTATTTTAGAAAAAGAAAAAGAGGCTGAATTAACAAGAACTAATGATTCTTCTAGTAAGTATTATTTGCTGCTAATAACGTCTTAATGACGTTTTATTGAAAAAATTGGTTTGATTAATTATTCTTCTGACATAGAGATTTAAAAAACATTCATCTTTATTAATTCATAACCTTAATAAATTCATACTAATGACCGTTTTTCTAAAGTTTTCCGAAAATTAGGAAATTTTTGTATGTATTCTTATTATTGTGATTTATACACTTCAATTATATTCTAATGATGACTGCTGCTAACGTTTCAATTTCGGATTCCCGAAATCTCATTGAGCGCAATTTTTCTCTGTTCTTGATGCACTGAAGAACGACGCCATCATTTCCCTGCTGCGTCAAGCCTTCTCCTCCCTGGCCTATTCGGTCAAGGCTAACGTAGTCTCGCCATTGACTAAATCCGACACTAAACTATTGACCGATGTCTCATCCCTCCTATCCGAAATGTTCTCCCAAAGTGCTGCTGACTCACCTGCCGTCCCTACTCCCGATCAGCCTGCTCCACATTCGTCACCTCCTGTTACTTCTCCTTCTACACTGTCGCCAGCTCCTGAACATGCCATCATTTTCATCCAATGCTTAGTAATAGTTCAACCACTCAACTCCCTGCTGTCTCGGTTAGTTCACTTCCACATCATCCTCGCAAAACTCATATCTATATTGGCCGCTTTTCTAAGTCTATCACTGCTTCAGATGATGTTGATCACCTTCGTTCATCCTCGTTTCGGTTCTGCCAATTACCGATTGTCCATTCACCTTTTTCCATATTGTTTGAATTCAAGATTCTAATCTCGCTCATGGATTCTGATGTCTGGTCTGTAGGCCTCTTGATTCGCTACTATCGCATCTCTGATAATTATCATTTAAATTAGTGCAAATTGTTTGGTATTCATCCCAGTGGCGGCGTGTGGCATTATGTGCAGGGTGGACCACACTAAATGCAAAACTATAATATTCCTACATTTTTAGTTTTCATCAAATATTACACTGATACATGAATAAATTTGCTCATAATTTTTAGGAAAATCAATGATAATTTAAATATGAAAACGTATCAATGAAATTAAGATCCTCGACCACTATATAAACCAAGCAGCAAACGTGTTAAACCAGGAACCTAAAATATAAAAAATCTAGATTTTGAAGAAGCTCATCTATTTTCTTTAGACTGTCATGACAAAAAATATAATAGGCTTATTGTGTTTGTTTTGTTTGTATATATTGTCAGTCCAAGGCAACCCAGTGCCAAGTAAAATGAAATTATGTTAAATTCATTTTAAACATAGTGATTTTGAGTTCAAGAAGGTTGAAATAGGATTAGAAAGTGAAATTTCAATAATGGTTCAGAATCATAATGAAGTTGAGGTTCTTAGGATAGGATCTTAGTACGATTGTTATGGTATGCGTTTGATCACATTTATTCATTTAATCCACCTCTCCGGAAGTTTTAACAGAATAAAAGTATATGTTTCTAATGTTTCCCCTATTTCCCCATATCCTAGACAATAGATTGAGTCTATCCATGTCCATGGCCTGCAGATTATAGATTAAAAATTTTTATGTGACCTGTACTTGTTAGAATTAAATATTTTAAATACCATTTTCTTACACATCTTAAAAAGCAAGCAGAATTTGAATTTGACCCATAAATTAAATACTCAATTACAAACTTCGAGAGTTTGAGAATTTTCAACAGTGTCGAAATGATCCTCATCTAATATCTTTATAGTTTCTTGATATATTAACCTGAAAATATGTACACAACATCAACTTTTTATGCAATTCAAGAATTTGCCAAAATTGTTAAAATAATCAAGAGGGCATTTGTCAATATTTTAATAAAATCGTAAAAAGGGCAGATCTTAGCATACTATATACTGTTTGATAGAGCAACATCCGGTGAAAGTTGTCTTCAGCTTTAAAATGGTAGCTATAACATTGAATAGGATGTATATAAAAAACCTCTAAGATTTGGAAATGGTCTACAAAGTAGGCTATTTTTAGTAGGCCATATAGCTTGTTTAGTATATATCCTATCTTCAAAATTGTAGTCTATTTGATTTTTCATCGATAAATCTTGAAAAAAAGATTTTTTCAATTTTGAAAATTTTTTAGGGTGTCTGCAAGTAAAATTCGAAAAATAGCTTAATTTTAAAAATTGGCCAGCTTTGAGGAGATAGGCGATTGAAGTCACATTTAATGTAGAGTGGTTAAACACAAAAAGTTCGTCTCACGGCTCACGCCACCTTTTGTATGCACTACGTACTATTGCATTAATTTCGAACACATATTTCTCGAAAGGTGTACTATTTCATGTTATTTCCACCTTTGCAAGCTTGCGCAGTTTTTGATTGGCCTTGGTTTTGAATATTTGCATACTATTTATTTAAGAGAAAGGTGGATGGAGGCAATTTGGTCCGCCTTCTGATGAACAATTCTGATTGGATAAATTGGAAATTTAGAACTCAACGCCAAGCTGCCAAAAATTGCATTACAAATTGTACTTACTGCTGTAATATTTGTTTTTATTTGTTAATATTTGGCATTTACTAGAAAACTACATCTACATTGTACATTGTTTTTGTAATATATTCTCTTGTTTATTTAATTCAAAATTGGGGTAATAATTAATTTTGATTTGCCATTAAATCTTGTGTTTTTTAAGGTGGATCAAGTCCACCTTGCCCACCCATAGCCGCCGCCACTGATTCATCTACACCATCTTGATGCTCCTCATTATGGTTGACTACCTGGCTCTTGTCACCCTGGACTTACTCCCTCGCTTAAATGATTTTTCTTTAGATGCACTCACTACACACAGTTTTGTATCTTGAACTGTTTCAGTTTCTCTACTTCATGCAGTCACCTGTTGACTTCATTTTCCTCACTAAAACCGGCTTGAACCTGTTGTTGCTGACAATGTTCTTTTTGCTAACTACATTTATGCAGTGTTATTCAGAACTAACATTGCTTATTAGGTAACAACAACAATTAAACAAAGATGGAAAATGGTAAAACATACTATCGTATTAATTTAGAAATTGTTTTATTTTAGGTAAAATGTACTAAAAGCTTTAGTAATTAAATTAATTTTACATTATTAAAATTACACAAATCAAAATTTAAATTCTGTTCAAAGCATACACTACACCATTTCAAGCTCATAATGCGACATTTCTATTTCAAATTAAGATATTTCCATTTATCATTCATCCATTTCCAAGCCATGTTGAGATATTTCTAATTGAATTTGCTATATTTCCACTTAATAATTATCCATTTCTATGTTGAATTTCAGACATTTCAAATTCTAGTTTTATCACTTTCCATATTGATATTGATCAAATTTCTTTTACTAATAGAATATTCCTCGGATATAAAATTTTTGTTTTTATTCATAGAGCATTATGCAGCTAATCACTCGTATATACGACTTTTCAAACAAGCAACGAAACAAAATATTTATTTTCAAGAGATTAACAGCTTATCACAAAAGAAAAAAGTCAAAGCTCGGGAGGCATATCTTTGGTCTGAAATGCAGCTGAAAAAATTCGTGGGAAATGCTGGCAACAGTTAATGCAATCGCAATTGGTTATCTGATTTATTGCAGTGTCAATCAAACCCTCCACAAAGACTAATCGTTGCTCGCTGATGTTTTGTCGACTGACACTTGGTATCACCATTTCTTTCTTGATAATGCTCTTTATCTTGCTCCAGATATTCTAGATTGGATTTAACATAGAAGATTATGGTCTCTGCACAATAAGTCCAGGGAAAATGTCTTGATACTCCTCAGTCTTTGAATGTCATGATGGAACATTATCCATAACCAACACTATGTTATCTGGTGTCAAACCATGAGACAGGTTTGATAACAAGTCAGTTTCCCACTCTTTGGCAACTCTAGACTTGAAGGCATCACGATGCCTACACCACTTGATAAGTTAAAATGGGAAGATTGCTCAAATGACATGAATATTAGGGCCCCAACATTACGGCAAGATCTTTACTGTTATTGCTCTATTTCTTGCTCGCGCCTGTGTTCATTTACAAAAAAAATTGATGTTCATTTCGTCCAATCAAATGATAACTTTGTTTTGTTGCATTGACTGGTTAATTTTTTTGAGATATTGTTTTCTTCGCTCTTTGTTGTCCTCGCTGTTCATGGTAGTTATCACTTCAACGTGAGCCTTTTTCAGTGTTATCAGACATCCATGTAAATAATTGTATACTGTCTGGACCGAGACATCAATATTGTAATCAGTCCTTACTTTCTCTGATAATTGCTTTAAAATGAAACTGGGTTTTCTTTCCACCTCAGAAACGATTTCACTAATTTGATCTTCAGTTAGTTTCTTTTGTTTTTTTCCCACGCGATGCTTGTATTCCGCCTCACCACATTGTATGTTGTTTTTTTGTTTATCCCTAATGACTGTCAAACCATGCCAATCCCTTCCTTCCTCATAACAGTTTATACTGCGTTCTCATCTTTAATGGTAGATTTGTTGTATTGACGATTATTAATCTTATTTCAAACGATTGAGTCTTATAAGTGCTTCGTTATTGCCGTAATTACTGAAAGAAATTTGGTCAATATTAATTGGAAATTAGAATTTGAAATGTCTAAAATTCAACATAGAAATGGATCATTATCAAGTGGAAATGGAGCAAATTTATTTGGAAATATCGCTAATACAATTAGAAATATCTTAACATAGCTTGGAAATGGCTGAATGATAAATGGAAATATCTTAATTTGACATAGAAATGTCGCATTATGAGCTTGAGATGGTGTAGTATCGAATTTGCACTAGTTAAACTGTTAAAGCAAATGACCACCATTCTTTTCCACACAGATCTCCAAACGATGAATAAGGGATTTCACAGTAGGCTGAAGCATGTCTTGCGGAATTAACTACATGCTCAAAAGCATTTTTCCTTCAGTTCGGTGCCATTAATAATATAAGGATATGCATAAACAGAGGCTTTCAGATGTTCCTATAGCCAAACTCATATCCGTTATGTAAGGACTACGTGTTAGCCAACTGCAGGTGAAACATTGACTGATTGCTCTGAACTAACTGAAGTAACGCTTTAGCAAATTTTTTGTATGAGGAGTTGCACCATTTTGTTGGTAAATAATCCTCGTAAAAAAGCATATCGCCTTTAGCTGCGAGATGACACTTTCATCCAACATTTCGCTCATAGTTTATAACTACTGTTACAGAATCTTCCTCAAAGAAATAGGTATCGAGAAGTAATGACAAATTAAAGCCAGACCATACCGCAACTTTTAAAAGAATGTAATGGCTGTTGTAAAATTTCTTTGGGACTCTCAACTCCCCAAATACTACAAGTCCAGGTGTTTACTTCTCCATTTAGACCAAAATTAGCTTCGTCTGCCCAAAAATATTATGGATAAAATTTGGATCATAAGAGTTCCGTTGCAGCATTCATTTGCAAAAGTACCCTTATTTTTTTATCGTAATCACTAAGAGACTCCACTAATTGAATTTGATGAGGATGGAGTTTCAATTGACGAGTTAAGATTTGATGAACTGATGATTGAAAAATGTTACTAAGCCAGCTTATTAATGGTGTACTAATCCGACCATTATTTTAGTTTAACAAAGTCTGCTTTTATTATTAGTAACTCTAAACTTGCGTAGTTTCAACAGACATATTATTTGAATATCATTTAGGTGGTGGGGTGTGGATTTATCAATTCAATTTTTTAATAAATATAATTAATTTAATTACAGAAGCTTATAGTACATTTTTATCTAATTTAAAACAATTTCTAAATTACTCCGATAGCCTGCTTTGCGATTTCCCTTATTTGTTTAATTGTTGCAGTTTGGATTGCACCTGTGGTCGCCATGGCGGTGTTCTAAATTGCTGACGTCTCCCTAATCTTGACTTCCACCCCTTCTCCTTCAGTTCTTTATCATTTGATTTCTCTTGTGGCTGTGTTGTTGTTCTCAGTACCATATAATTTTGTCTGCTTTGCTTTTACAACCCTTCTTACAACAGTCATTTTTGAATGCCCATCGCTGATTTATCTTCAATAGTGATTTAGCTATATTTGAATTTCAATATTAGTAATGGTTTTCGTATGTTTCCCCCATCTCATTGCAACTGTTTAAGTTACATTTTGTTTTATGCTTTGCTTTTTTTTACTTCTAATTTTGCTCAGATTTGCATGCAAGCAAAATAATCGACAGACGTTCCTACTCATTATGTTAGCTTACATTCTAGATAATTCAACACTTCAGTTAACAAGTAAATAATTCATTTCCATTATATCTGAAATGCTGACATTTTTCACTTGATAATTTAAAAATTTAACTATTTTTCAATGTCTATATCTAACGTCTAAATTTTACCAAATTGAGATGTTAATTTTAGAACAATTAATTTTGTATTTTTAGTAGTTTACCCATTTTTTAGCTACTGTAGCTGAAATACTACCAATTGCATCAGGTAAGATCTTGTTTTAAAACTGCTTGGTGATTTTCAGGATGCGAACTAAAACAATCTTTAAAACTTGATAGTTGTGTGATGGCCTAAAAAATCTTGAAAACTAGTAGTTTGGTTTAGTTACTTTTATAAAACAGTTTTTGTGCATGCCATGTTTGAATTGGGAGAATGTTTGATCTGATGAATTGCAATGTAACTGCATCAAGTTCTGTTGTTGTGTTGCCTATGTATCCGCAATTTAGCTTAAACTGTCGTATTCAGCTTATTTTTTATGTCTAAAGTCAACCTAAATTTGACATTAACTTTTGACAAATAATTTTATTCAAAATTAAAAATTCTTTAAAGAAATATTGACAATAAAAATACTTCAACTAATCAACAACATTATTGAAATACGATTGCGCAAGCATTTTATTGAGCTTAGTAAATATCACTAATGCTAAGGTTCGTCTCGAAATTGTAAGAAACTGCTAAGAATTTTAATTGAAATTTAATTGCTTTCAAACTGTTTTACCAAAGAAATAAGTTCTCTTACGAAGCTAATTCCAAACTTTTTGATGATGGTTTCCGCTGTTGACAGATGCATTAACATGGTGAACCAGCATCTTTAATACTTTCAAAGATCATGGAAATGTTTTGCAAAATACACACCTACTTCAAGCCAGGACGCTCATTTCATAACAATAGGTTGGGGTAGTTGTGCAAAACCTTATTTAATTATGTCAAATCGAGATTTGTGTTTACAGACCTATGGAATGTGCTTTTCAAAAAACCTGACATTCCATTAAAATTGGCATTAAATATCTCAGTGAAAACAAAAAACGAAAACTAAGCATTTCATTTCTAGGTCAAATATCTTTCCAAAACAGCTCTGCCTATTGAATACTCTGGTAATATTTTTCACCCTAATTAAAAACCTACCAACTTACATTAACATTATAATTTTGGTTTTTCTCATAAACACAATTAATTATTAAAACTTGTTGCATGTGTTAAGTATACATAAGAAAGAAGTTTTAAGACAACCATGTCTCCATTTGAACCTGGAATTCGCTAACTGAAGAAATTAAAAACATTTAGTGTATATTTCTGGTAAATAGTCAATTGAATACAAATGTTATAACAATGACTATACGGTAACGCGTTTTATCCATATCCTAAAGATTATTTTTTTTTAATTTATGCGATTAGTATATATTTGTTTTGTGAATTTAATGGCATTATTCAGAGCATAGTCGGAACCGGCTGTGAATAATTAGGAACGGCCTTCGGCCAGTTTGGGCCCTTCAAAAATTTAAATTTGCATTCTCATATAACCTCATAAAAAGGACATTGAAGACTGAGCAGAATAGTTTATTCAACAAAGACTATAAATTTAAAAATATAGAAAAATATGAAAAAATTAAATTTATAGAAAATTCTACGGCCATTGACCGTTAGAAAAAGCCTGCTTTAATAAGCTTAATAATTCAAAGAAGGCACTCTCTAAAAGTGACACGCTTCTCTAAAATGATTCCATTGGTTATGCTGAAATAGTGCTCATGTTTGCCGCGATGGTGGCCTGAATTGCAAAAATCTTTTTTAAAAAATCTGACAACAGCGGCATAGTTTATGGTGCACTCTTCCAAAAATCTATGAGATTAGCAAGATTATCATTGAGGCTATCTCTTATCTCCAAAGAGTCAAACACTTCCGTGAATTGTTTAAAGAATCCTGTCAATTCCACTTTTAGTGGTGCAAGGCAACTTGTTTTGCAGATCGGATCGCATGTGTGATAGAAGTATTTTGTAATATCCATAACTGCCGCATCAAAATTTACCAAAAGCTCTGAAAACAAGCTGAACATTAAAACAGGTCATGCATCTGAAATTAACGCACAATTTACGAAGGCTTACTCAAGCGTGAATCCATCAAATGTACTTCTCCCGCTTTGTGGCTCTATAATGTTTAATGCTGACAATATTTTTTTTCATTAGTACGTGTGTTTGCGTACTCAGTTGAATGCCTAGAAAATGTTTTCGGACTGGCTATCGATTCTTGAAATTTAAAAAAAATTCATATATTTATCACCAATTATTTCTCCTGAACTCTTCCAAAAAATGTTGCATTACCTTTAAAATGCTTTTTTCACAAATCAAAATTGTAATACGAATGATACCAGTTCATGGGATAGATGCAAATTTCATTTTTTGTCTTACTCAAAAGTAGCTTCAACTGTATCAAGCGTTGGTTGACGTATATTGACTATATGTACTGATAATACAGTAAATGAAAAATTTGTTTATATGTTCCTTGTTACTGCACATAATTTGTTTTGGAGAAGAAAGTTCATTAATGAAGAAAATAACGTTGAAGATAATATGTTTTGGGCCATTAGGGATACTGTTAATTTAGTTAAGGGGGTACCCCCCAGAAAATTTACCAAAATACTATAAATTGTAACATTTTTTTTATTTATTAAATTTAGTCAAGATATACTTCTTTAAACATATCCAAAATAATTTTTCAGAAAATTCATCAAAATTTCATGAAAAAGATTTAATAACATATCAATCTGGTGGATTTTAGGTAATAGTCGCACTTTAACTGTGTTTTTCTCCACTTTTCGTTTTCTTGCATTTTGCATATTTTTGGCAAAAAAATCTTCAAGAAGGAAAGGAGTACCAACACCAAATTTGGCATGTATATAGTACACCCATTGGTCTATGCAACTACAGAAAGATTTTTTATGTTATGTCTTTAATTTTTTAAAAAATTGGTTTATGCATATTTAATGAGCTGAGTACTAATTAAAAATGCAAATTTATGCATGCTGCAACTTATCATTTCATAAATTGCACAAAATTTCTCTGTGGTTGCATAGGGCCCCTAATTAGCTTGAATATGATATATGGTTTGCCCATATAAATGATTCACATCAGCTGAAAAAATTTTCCACAAAGTATATTCTTTTATTTCCTTTGCATTAAGTTCCCATGGCAACCAAATTTCCGATTCCTCCGAAATTTTGGTTTTTCAACATTACAACTTTCAGTTATTACATGCATACCATTATTTTTTAAAATAATCTCAAATCTGAGAAAATGGATTTTCTGTGGGGGTACCCCCTTAAATCAAATCGTAAAACACTGGATAACTGAAAGCACCAAAAACTTTCCCTTTACGATCCTGATGATACTTCTAATAATATTGTTGTTGCTAATTAGAATGATATAAAACGCTTGTATAATTCAGAAAACGAATTGGATTTGAAAATGTTAGTTCTCATTTATTCTTCTGTTTTCCCATCAAATATCCAGAGGCAAAGTATCAAGGTCTTCAATCACAGAACAATAGCTGCTTTAGAATTATCAACGTTTAATTCGACTACAAAAAAGGAACAATCCGTTTTCTTACAGTTATTCTATAATTTTGGAACACTTTTAATATACAAACGTTAGAAGCATCTTCACAATTAAACGATCCTAATCGTCATGTTATTGACATAGAGCATTATTAGTCTCTGGACTATTTACGTAAGTTTGTTAAGCTGGCGGAAAATATGTCATCTGTTAATTCTAAGATTCGTAAGTTGTCCTTATCATTAGAAACAGCAAATGCATTCAAGTCAACATGCCAGGCATTATCAGCTTTGTGTTATTGCCTTTTGGACACATCACTGCAACGCAAACATAATTTTGTTCTTCTTGGATTTTTCCAAAGTGATGCAATTGAGAATTATTTCGGACATTTAAGGCAATCACATGGCGGAAACTACTTCATTTCAGCCTGCCAAATATATGCGACACACCGAATAGATCTCGCAAAATTGCTATGTAAAATGAACGTATTGCTGAGTTATCGTCAATTAGATATCAAGCATAAATGTAATGATTGCTCTTTAGTAAAAGAAAACAATTACCTCATTCATAGTTTAAATCCTGTTCGGCTGGATTCAAGTGAAAATTTGTCTCTGGTCTACCTTGCAGGATTTATAGTAAAAGATGCGCCTTCTCATCAACAAACACCATCTCCTGAATATAAGTTTAAACTCATCAAACTAATGAATCGAGGAAAATTGTCTTTTCCGTCAGATGATCTTATATACTTTTGTCGTTTGTTTATTTTAACTGAAACAACCTCGATTTCGAATTATCGGGATTTATGCAATGTGCTGCATAAATAGTGGATATTTCAGCTATACGTTTGAAGAGAAATTACTTTTTAAGCTTGCTAATACATTATTCAGCAATTTTTTGTCGAAATTTTGAACAAAAACAGATATTTAGATTTTGTAGTTTTATGTTGTTTAATAATCGTTCTTTGCAAAGTGGGCCCTAGTGAATTTGCTATTTCATGAGGCATGAACTGTATTAATGTTCACCTTGGTTTCAAGACAGTGCTGAAACAATGATTCATGTACTGAAGACGTGTACTCTTATTTAATGGACAAAAGATGTTCATACCACCATCCATGGTAATAGAAGTCGAGTCAAGCTCAAAATCAAATTCAGGCGCGGCCCCCTTTCCCTTTTTGAGAGGATTATTTAACATTTTCTAATTTTAATTTATAACATCCCTGGATGTTATTTAAAACAGTCTCGGTGTAAAAATTCGGAGACGTTGTTATTTCAATTTATGATTTAGAATTTACATAAACAAGAATCAATAACAGATGTTCATATGACATATATAACGTTTATATGGAAAAATTGTGCGTGAAATTACGTTATCAGGATGTATTAACTTAACACATTAATTTTTCATTAATTTTTCGAATTCACATGTTAACTAACCCTTTAATACACATTTCGTCTTTGTATATATAGTTGGCCTTAAAACTTTTACTATCATTAGGAGTGTGTTCTTAGCAATCTGAATTATTCAAAGACGTAAAAAGGATTATGAGAAATTATCTTCAAATTATAAATTTGGACGTTATGTTATCTATCACCTACAAAAGCCTCTCAAAGAGGATTTGTCTGACTTTTGCCTACTATATATTGATCTTTTGCGGATTTTTAAAATTCCCAACGTCGATTTTTCATTAGAACGTTTAGTCTAAGTAATTTCAATCTATATATCCAGGATGGTTTATTGTTGACTAAGCCTTCCAGTGTACATCAAGCTATTTCCCTTTGTCTTTGTCTTACAGCATGTATTGAATTTGTCATATATTAAACTTCATTCATTTTAATGATTCTGCACAACTCTTGTTATAAAATCATTTCATTTTCCTCCATTTAGATGTGAAATTAAAATATAATTCAAATTTCTTGAGATGTTGGTTAATAGTAGCTATATGTATACACAGGTCCATGTGTATTAACTGGGAATTCTTTATTTGTTACAAAACTCGTGCCATTATAATGTGCGTTTCAGGTTGTTAATCATTTGTTCAAAAAATGTTTTGCTCCTATGCTTGCATACACTTAATACCATAAACAATAATATAAGCAATTTTTTCTTGTGAATGATTCATTTATTTTTTAAAAAATTGTAACTATTAAAACCTTTTTCAAGTACAAGATTCATGGTTATTGTTCGATTTTGGTAGAAAAATAGGCGATTTTACAGCATTGTTTACTTAGATTTACATTTACATGTATTATCATTTTACTCTAGAATTTTGACAGAAAATTGCCCATTGTGCGCCTCGTTTTAAAAATCCTAAAACCGCGCCTGATTTAAGTTTTCAAAAAACATTATTGGCTGTTTTCAACTCTTTCCAACATGCCATGGCGTGTATCAACTCGAATTCGCTTGTTATCAAAAATGTACTGACCTAAGCGTGATTGATGGGATAACTTAATTATTATCACATACCTCCAAATACCTATAAAGTCGATGATCACCTGATCACATATCAGTACCGCACGCAATTTTTTTATTCGTCCCAAACGGAATCAGATTTCAGTTTAGCTTCTGTGTGAACTTTGATAGTTGATATTCTGTTTCCGCCTTAATTTTTTTGCGACAATACTACTGAGATTTTCAGTCGACCCTATAAGAAAAAAATGTAAATTGTAAACGGGCATTATCTAACGAGCATTTGTAACAAAAGCAAAAGTCGAACGTTTTTGCCTGCCATGTGCAGCTAAAATTTCAATAAGATTTTGGCCAAGCTGACACAGTTCGGTATGTTTAACAGCCAAGAAAGAAAGCCGGAAACGACGAAAGCAACTTCAAATTATTTCAGGGAGGCTTGTTTATCCGATGTTAATTATTTCTTGTTAAAGAGGAACTGGCGAATTATCGTCTGCTTGACTCTTGATGTCATTGATTTTTTATTGCAACTGTCAATATGTCGTTTAATGTGCAAAACGCCATTATTTTTTCGTAAACCGGAATTGTCCAGTTTGTCGTGTGTCTAAATCAAAGTCTTTTTTGCAATTAGAACATATCACCCAGCACTGAATTTGTACCATATATATATATATATATATATATATATATAATAT
>CABFPE010000880.1:246526-260261 GCA_900660155.1 Hofstenia miamia | reverse complement strand
ACTGTTTAGAGCATTTTATGTTATTAGCACTTAATCACACTAAATGAGAAAAGAGGTATTTTTTCCTGTTACATAAAATTTAGAGCATTTAAATTCATTAGCACTTAATCAATCTAATTGTCATTAAAGGTGTTTTTTTGCTGTTCTATCACTGTTTAGAGCATTTTATTTCCTTAGCACTTAATCACTCTAACTGTGAGAAATATTGATTTTTTGCCATTTTATCACTATTTGAAGCATTTCAATTCATCAGCACTTAATCACTGTAACAGTGAGAAAGATGTTTTTTGTTGTTTTTCACAAAAAATACCATTGTATTTCAATACCAGTTAGTCACTTTAACTGTGTGAAAAGATGTTGTTTTGCTGTTTTATCACTATTTAGAGCATATTATGTTATTAGCACTTAATCACTCTATCTGTAAGAAAATATGATTTTTGCTGTTTTATCACTATTAAAATCATTTGAATTTATTAGAACTTAATCATTCTAAATGTCATTAAAGGTGTATTTTTCCTGTTTTATCACTGTTTAGAGCATTTTATGTTATTAGCACTTAATCACACTAAATGTGAAAAGGGTATTTTTTCCTGTTTTATAAAATTTAGAGCATTTTAATTCATTACCAATTTTAATCTAACTGTGAGAAAAGGTATTTTTTGTTGTTTTTTCACAATTTAGAGCATTTAATTTCATTAGCACTTAATCACTCTATCTGTAAGAAAATATGATTTCTTGCTGTTTTATCACTATTAAAAGCATTTGAATTCATTAGAACTTAATCATTCTAAATGTCATTAAAGGTGTATTTTTCCTGCTTTTTCACAAATTAGAGCATTTTATTTCATTAGCACTTAATCATCTATCTGTAAGAAAATATGATTTTTGCTGTTTTATCACTATTAAAAGCATTTGAATGCATTAGAACTTAATTATTCTAACTGTCATTAAAGATGTTTTTTGCTGTTTTATCACTGTTTAGAGCATTTTATGTTATTAGCACTTAATCACACTAAATGAGAAAAGAGGTATTTTTTCCTGTTACATAAAATTTAGAGCATTTAAATTCATTAGCACTTAATCAATCTAATTGTAAGAAAAGGTGTTTTTCACAGTTTTTTCACAAATTAGAGCATTTTATTTCATTAGCACTTAATCACTCTATCTGTAAGAAAATATGATTTCTGCTGTTTATCACTATTAAAATCATTTGAATTCATTAGAACTTAATCACTGTAACAGTGAGAAAGATGTTTTTTGTTGTTTTTCACAAAAAAGACCATTGTATTTCAATAACAGTTAGTCACTTTAACTGTGTGAAAAGATGTTGTTTTGCTGTTTTATCACTATTTAGAGCATTTCAATTCATTAGCACTTAATCAATCTAATTGTAAGAAAAGGTGTTTTTCACTGTTTTTTCACAATTTAGAGCATTTAATTTCATTAGCACTTAATCACTCTATCTGTAAGAAAATATGATTTCTTGCTGTTTTATCACTATTAAAAGCATTTGAATTCATTAGAACTTAATTATTCTAACTGTCATTAAAGAGTTTTTCCTGTTTTATCACTGTTTAGAGCATTTTATGTTATTAGCACTTAATCACTCTATCTGTAAGAAAATATGATTTCTTGCTGTTTTATCACTATTAAAAGCATTTGAATTCATTAGAACTTAATTATTCTAACTGTCATTAAAGAGTTTTTTGCTGTTTTATCACTGTTTAGAGCATTTTATGTTATTAGCACTTAATCACACTAAATGAGAAAAGAGGTNTAGAACTTAATCATTATAAATGTCAGTAAAGGTGTATTTTTCCTGTTTTATCACTGTTTAGAGCATTTTATGTTATTAGCACTTAATCACACTAAATGAGAAAAGAGGTATTTTTTCCTGTTACATAAAATTTAGAGCATTTAAATTCATTAGCACTTAATCAATCTAATTGTAAGAAAAGGTGTTTTTCACAGTTTTTTCACAAATTAGAGCATTTTATTTCATTAGCACTTAATCACTCTTTCTGTAAGAAAATATGAATTCTTGCCATTTTATCACTATTTGAAGCATTTCAATTCATCAGCACTTAATCACTGTAACAGTGAGAAAGATGTTTTTGTTGTTTTTCACAAGAAAGAGCATTGTATTTCAATAACAGTTAGTCACTTTAACTGTGTCAAAAGATGTTGTTTTGCTGTTTTATCACTATTTAGAGCATTTAATTTCATTAGCACTTAATCACTCTATCTGCAAGAAAATATGATTTTTGCTGTTTTTCACTATTAAAAGCATTTGAATTCATTAGAACTTAATCATTCTAAATGTCATTAAAGGTGTATTTTTCCTGTTTTATCACTGTTTAGAGCATTTTATGTTATTAGCACTTAATCACACTAAATGTGAAAAGGGTATTTTTCCTGCTTTGTAAAATTTAGAGCATTTTAATTCATTAGCAATTTTAATCCATCTTGAGAAAAGGTATTTTTTGTTGTTTTTTTACAATTTAGAGCATTTAATTTCATTAGCACTTAATCACTCTATCTGTAAGAAAATATGATTTCTTGCTGTTTTATCACTATTAAAAGCATTTGAATTCATTAGAACTTAATTATTCTAACTGTCATTAAAGAGTTTTTTTGCTGTTTTATCACTGTTTAGAGCATTTTATGTTATTAGCACTTAATCACACTAAATGAGAAAAGANTTTTAATCTAACTGTGAGAAAAGGTATTTTTCATTGTTTTTTCACAAACTAGAGCATTTAATTTCATTAGCACTTAATCAATCTATCTGTAAGAAAATATGATTTTTTGCTGTTTTATCACTATTAAAAGCATTTGAATTCATTAGAACTTAATCATTCTAAATGTCATTAAAGGTGTATTTTTCCTGTTTTATCACTGTTTAGAGCATTTTATGTTATTAGCACTTAATCACACTAAATGTGAAAAGGGGAATTTTTCCTGTTTTATAAAATTTAGAGCATTTTAATTCATTACCAATTTTAATCTAACTGTGAGAAAAGGTATTTTTCATTGTTTTTTCACAATTTAGAGCATTTAATTTCATTAGCACTTAATCACTCTATCTGTAAGAAAATATGATTTCTTGCTGTTTTATCACTATTAAAAGCATTTGAATTCATTAGAACTTAATTATTCTAACTGTCATTAAAGAGTTTTTTCCTGTTTTATCACTGTTTAGAGCATTTTATGTTATTAGCACTTAATCACACTAAATGAGAAAAGAGGTATTTTTTCCTGTTACATAAAATTTAGAGCATTTAAATTCATTAGCACTTAATCAATCTAATTGTAAGAAAAGGTGTTTTTCACAGTTTTTTCACAAATTAGAGCATTTTATTTCATTAGCACTTAATCACTCTAACTGTGAGAAATATTGATTTTTTGCCATTTTATCACTATTTGAAGCATTTGAATTCATTAGAACTTAATCATTCTAAATGTCATTAAAGGTGTTTTTTGCTGTTTTATCACTGTTTAGAGCATTTTATGTTATTAGCACTTAATCACACTAAATGTGAGAAAATGTAATTTTTCTTGGTTTTTAAAATTTAGAGCATTTTAATTCATTTGCACATAATAAATCTAACTGTGAGAAAAGGTGTTATTGTTGTTTTTTAACAATTTGGAGCATTTAATTTCATTATCATATAATCAGTCTAAATGTGAGAATAATTGTTTTTTTTCTTTTGTAAAACTATTTAGATCATTTCAATTTATTAGCACTTAATCAATCAAAGAGTGAGAAAAGGTGTTTTTTGCTGTTTTTTCACTGTTTAGAGCAATTTATGTTATTAGACTTTAATCACACTAAATGTGAGAAGAGGCATTTTTTCCTGTTTTGTAAAATTTAGAGCATTTTAATTCATTAGCAAAACAATGATATTGGAACTTATAAAGTTTGATCAGCAAATTTATTACTGGGTGCAATGTTACCAAATAATGGTAGATTCCTGCATTGCAATAAACCTCTACATACAAAAAACAATAGAGATGACAATCAGAATGACAGAAAAACTGCAAAAGCAAACACAATATTCATTAAATGCAGTTTAAATCAATTCCACAAACATCTACATGAAATTGAAAACATCTGGAAAAGTGTGAAACTGGAGAAGAAAACAAGTGAAGCATTGCCAGAGATAAAAATAACAACGCCATCAAAGAAATAACATAAAACAATTGAAATTGCATTGCAAGAGATCAATAGAACATATGAATGAGAAACTAGAAACAACTTCAAGGATATCATATTTGAAGAAAACAACACACACAAAATAATAAACAACAGGATGGATATTGGCAATATTTTTAACAGATGATGATGAAATAAAACTACTGATTTCATGGAAAAGGGGAACCAAGTTAATGAATGCTAAAAAATATTGAAATAGCATTCTCACCAATAAATACGAACACAAAGAATTGGCTGCTGAGAGGACACATAGAGACGCTAGAACCCTGTAAAAATGAAAAAAGCCAATGCAACTTCTGGAAAACCATATAAGCAGGATAATTTCTAATCAAAGCCTAATGGAAAAATTTCCATAGTTAAGCTAACAAAACATGTACCTTCCCAATCAAAATAACAATATTTGACAAGCCCATGAAGAAGTACATGTGGGGAGTATCATCAGAAACAAAGTTGCAACAAATGGAGAAACAACCATTGGGCATGGCAAGAAAAATAATAATAAGACAATTGAAAGACACTAGTGATATAATAAAAAATGTGATTGCTAATAATGTAAGCACTATAATAGGAGGTGAAATGAAGAGATATGAAAAAGAAAGCCCATGATGCCCATTGACAAAAATAATGAAAAGTGCAGTAATAATGAGAAAAGGTGGAATTATCAAACCAGTAGAAATATGGGAAATGGTGACAAAAAGCCTTTAAAGATTATCCTATGCTGATTTTTAATAATTTTGCCTTGTAGAACTCCAAAAAGGTTCTTGTTAGTAGTTCATAATTTTTTCTTGTCTCAGCATCTAAAATTAGGTAGTGCTGGTATGCTGCTACTGTTAAATATAAGAGTAGTTTTGGTGCTGCTGTTTCTTGTGTTACTCTCCTCCCCTGCATTGTTAATTTGAATATTTGAAACCATTCTTTAAATGTTGGATTGTAACTTTCTATTTTTCCATTAAATTTCAGTAATGTTGGTTAGTATGGCATGTTTTCATTGTCATTATACTCTCTTAACATTGATTTTTGGAATCTTGGTTTTGTTCCTTTATCAATTGTTTCTCATTAAGTAGTTGCTGTGATACAGCTTTGGTTATTTCAATTAATATTTTCTGTTCTTTTCTTCATCTATTTTGTTGTACTCAAATTTTTCTTATTGATTATTTTCCCTGTCCATTGTGTTTGTTTTGGGGTTTCTCCTCTATTAAGATCTCATGTCCTTGCATTTCCAAACTTTCTTTTAGTTTGGCTTCTAAAAGTTTTAGTAGTCTCAATTGATTATGCAATAGTTTTATTTCTTGTGTTTGTAGTTTATTGTCCACCATTAGTAGTTAATTTTCTTTTTCAAATTCTTTATACTGTTTTCCCATTTCTTATTTTGCTCTATAAATGTTTTGTGCAATTTGGCCAACTGCTGTATTAGCTTCTTTACATCCTTTTGAAAGAGTTGTTCTTATTCATCTAATCTTCAGCTCATGTCAGTTTTTAGTCTCTGATTATTATTTCTCTTTCATTATCCATTTCTTGAAATTTTTCTGCTAATTGTCTTATTTCCATTTTTACATTGTTTCTGTCTTGTGGCTCTTCCTTAAAATCTTGTAGATTTATAGGGGACTTGTTTCTAGTGACATGTGTATTATTTGTGAATCCATAGGGGGGGTTGACTAAAACCAGCTACTGATTGTGGGATAATCAACACTGCCAGCATTGCCAATTGTTTATTTTGAGGTTTTCTTAGAGCTGTCTCATCTTGTTTTGTCTGTCATGTTTTTTCTTCAATAGTAATGGTCTCTTCCAATTGGTTAAATTCTGGTTTGTTTTTTAATTGCACTTAAGTTAGAGTTCACTAATGATTAACTTTAGTTTAACTAAGCAACAAAAGAAGAAAAATTACTTTTGGTGGTTTTTCCCATTTCTACTTTTCTTATTTTTAATGGAATACACATTCCTTGATTTCTTTTCTGGTTTCTTTTTTAAAGTAAATAGATTAAAGTATTTAGAAATTTTTTTCCAGATGTTATGTGGATTCTTTGTCATGGTTGCCATGTAGCATCTCCTTCCAGGCCCAATTAAGCAGAAAAAAAATCTATGAATTTGTTCTATGGCCACAATGGCAGGAAGTGAGCTATGAATGTTCAACCAATTTCAGTATTTACTATTGCTTAACTGATATGTATACCCAATTGGTTAACTTAGATTAAGGCTTTGGTAATTGTCACTATTTAGGTAACCTCAATCACAGTATCCAGCTTGTACTCCACCCAAAGCTTATGACCAATCACCAACTAATCCAATCAATTCATACATTCTAATTCTCTTACAACTCAGCTCAGACCACAAAGATTATGTGTACCCTAGTTATTGTGGTGTTGCTGCTAATAATATTCATGACACAATTTGACCTATCTCCGTTACTTGTTAACATAATAAATGGCATTTGCACTATGCTGTTCATAAATGCAATACAATAGGCTAAGCAATATTACCAATATAAATATAAGCCAATACCAGTGTTAACATAACTAAAATATCATATAAATAATTGCAGTTTCCTAACCTACATTTAGTTAACATAAAGTAATAACAATATGGGCTCATTATTAGTCTATTTATTGTCAACAATTTCAATCTAATACAATAAGATATTTCCTAAGTTGGCTAACTAGCCTTTCTTGAATTTGTTACCCTATGCTAAGCAAATTGTAGAAAAACCCTATCCATATAGAAAACTTAAGTGCATTTCATGGCCAGGGTTGTAGAACCTAAAATCATCCCTGTCATTGACTCCTGACCACTACTTTGCATGAATTGCTTAGCTAGACATTATAATGTAATAATTCAAACTGTAAACCAATAAAAATATAAATCAATTCTGCAGAATTTAATTCATCATTTTTACACTGAGTTAATTCTATTTATAGTATTATTAAAACAAGTACCTGCAACTGTTTAAATTTAAATTCATGTAGCTCTTCTGCATGTTCAATTAAAATAACAAGGAGTGAAATCATCCTCAGATTTTTGTTAAACATTTTGGCAACAGGTGAATGCTTGTACATTTTAATATATCAAAAAAATCTTATTAAAGTAATCATTCAAATTATTCTGATTTGATCTTATTCATTTTTTTTGATCTTGTTCTTCTTGGATGCAGCAATTAGAGGAATCAGCAGAATAATTTGAGGATTATGCTACAATATTAAATGTTTTTAAAATATTGATTCAAATATATTTTTATTGTTGCATAATAACAGAGATTTTTTGGTGTTCTTTATTATGTGTTAATCCATGTCATTTATGCTTATTTTGATTGGTCACTAGCTTTTGAGTCATATATTAGTGCATTTCTATAATAATTTGAATTGTTATTCAATGCTTGAACACCTGCCTAGCACTTTTTGTTTGCAGTAAATATTTATCAACCTTGTAGGTGTGATATCTGCTATTGTCAGAAGTTAATTTAAGGTTTGATTTCTCAATGCACAGTCATATTATTTTTACTTACAGATTTCCCTAACTCCTGATTTGATTAACCTTTTAGATATAACAAATTGTTTAAATTTGCCTTTACTTTTCTGGTTATCTTTATACATATTTTTATCTTTGTTTTTTATGTATGATTATTATGCATAACTAAATATAGCTTCAGGTACAGCAGTGCAATTGGTAACTGGAATGGACTACCAATAACCAATCTGTACCTTAGTGGATGACGTAGGGCTTAGGGAAATAATGTTTTATTTGAATGTATGACAAAACGCCAGTGTGGCCTTTCAACTTTTAATGAGCTGAGCATAGGTACAAGGTTTTCCTTTGTTCTGTATCAGCTGGAGGCCATCCAGCTATCAGAAGAACTACAATGATCTTTCTTCTCTGATTTGTTTTACTGGAGTAAATTATTTGTTCCATTTTATCTCATTAAATTTCAGATATAAACTAAACTGCAATTTCTTACTATTCTATGTTTTTTGTGTTTGGTTAGAATATTCTGACATTGATTGAAGATTCCTGAGGAGAGAACATTCTACATGGTGACCATGATCTTAGATAAATTCACGTTATGATAATTGGCAGAAACCCTTATCTAAAATAAAAGGTATCCAACATTACAAAATTTGCCTTGGTTACACCAAAATTTTCAAATCTTTACCAATAAATCCTAAGTAAGAAAAAAACAAAAAGCTAGTGCAATGAAAAGTAATTCTTACTACAATTAATATACAGAATCATTTGGGGTGCAATTGTTATATTGTGCATTTGGTTTCCAATGTATTGTTCTGCCCAAAGTGCCTTTTAAAATGAAAAATGACACATTTTTCAGTTACTTGATCAAAAATTGCTTGTTCCCTTTCCCTTGAATTGTTAGCAGAAACTCCAAATGAAAAATTAATGGAAATTATTCTTAATCAAAAGGAAGAAATTGATAATTTGATGATGGAAAATTCTTGGTTACAAAATCAAGTCAATAATCTCAGAAATGATAATTGTTCTTTGAAAAATGAAATTGTTACTCATCATGATAAACTGACAAATTTAATTATTACTGTCAATAAGTTAATGAAGGATAAAAACACAAGCAAAATGCACATGATGAATATGCTCCCTGATCATCAATTGTGAAACATGAAACAATATCAGAACCTATTGCAGTTAATACTGATATTGTTGTTGATAATCAAGATCAAACAATGTCTATCACATTATCACAACAAAGTGTGCATAGTAATGTTGACATAGTTCAAGAATTATGTAAATAAATGAACCTAAAATTCAAAAAGTGGAAACTAAATTATCTAATGAAATCAATGATTTCTTCAATAATAAAGAACATTTAAAAGATACACTATGCTTTATAGACTCACAACCCAGAGATGTAGTGTGGCAGAGGCCATAGATGCATGGCCCCATTGTTAAATCATTGAAGCTAACTGCGGGTGCCTAGGGGGCTTATTTTATTTATTTCATTTTCTAGCAATCTAATAGTCAACCAGGAATGTTGCTTGCTACTCAGTTGCGAACTGATCTATCAAGTGGTCAAGTAAACCACAACCTGGAACTCACAAATCATGATATGAATTTAATCAATGCAATGTTTCACCTGAAATCAATCTGTAATAAGATTTACATGGTCTACCTCCAATGACAAAATTAAAAGAGAAGTAAAAAAGATTTCTGTAAGGATCTTGATATCCTGTTAACTAAATTTATTTGATTGATTGAGAATTGTTGAATAATATAGAGTAACTATTTGGCTAATTTCAATCATTTTGTAGTCATGCAAATAATGCTGGCGAAGAGGACAAGAATACATATAAAGTAGACCCTGATTAATAAATCTACATTAGGACCAGGCTATTTTGGATTTATTTACACTAGAACAACAATTACTTCTTGAAAATAAATTTACATCTGTTTCAAATGGAAAAATTATAGAATAAAAATCAAATTTCTACAAACTTAGTGAGATTATCAACATAATTGGAAATATATGTACCTGCCAGTTGTTTTGCTGAATGAAGAATGTTTAATGTTCATTCTGATCTGTTGTTGCTTTTCCAGTGCAATCCAATGTAGTAAATAACTGAGAGAAAAATGACAAAAGGTATACCTACTGCTAAGCAATTTATAGTAGTCTCAAAAAATGTTTTGTTTTTGTCAGATGATCAATTTACCAAGAACTGCTGGCTTCAGAGGGCACTTTTTCCATAATTCAGAGCTGATGTTCTCTTTGAAAGTAAAATGTCGTCCATTTTGCTATATCCAAGACTATTGAGATGATATTCTTATTGAACATGATAATAAAGCATTTCCCCAGTTTTTGTAGGCTCAGAAGTAATTAGTAATTAGTTTTACATCACTATCTTCATCAAGTTCGATCTCCTTTCTCTCTTCATCCACAATGTCGTGGACCAACTCATTAAACATGTCTTTTTCCTTCACCTCTGGAACTATAACATCACCAATGAATAGCCCACTATCAAATTCCTTTTCAGTCAATCCAATAGGAGTGATGGTAAATTCGGTTCTTCATTGACCAGTTCCGTCCCAACAGCAGTAAAACAGGCTTTGATCTAACCATTTTTGATGTTGTTCCAAGGAACACATTCCATTCTCACTGAATCATATACATGGCCTCCAACAGATTTATGTGCTTAGTAACCACTTGAAAGAAAATTTCATCCTCAGTATCATCTATGATATCACAAATAAAATCAATTTAAGATTCAATACATGAGTCAGTCATTCTTTTCTTAGAAAAATTTGATTCATTAATTGTGGTGTTGGATTTATTAACAGATGGGTTTTTAATGGAGAAATTAGTTCCAGACAAATTTGGATTTATTAGAGAGTGATTTATTATCATTGGATTTATAAAACATAATGTATTATAAACATCTACTGTATTGCCTTAGTAAGGAAAATGCAGTCAGTTGGCACAATATTACTTGCCTTTGGGATATTTTTTTCCTTCTTGTGTTTTTTGTGGTTTGTTTTTGTCTTTTGGCACAATATTACTAGCTTTTAGGATATTTTTTCATTTTTGTATTTTTTGTTAATTTGTTTTTTTTACTTTTGGCATTCTTTTATGATGGTTATATTACAATTCTGAAATTAAGTATATATATATATATATATATATATATATATATATATATATATATATAGAAGCATAAAAAGATTCTTTGTAAAGAGAATATGTCAATATTTAATGTTGTTCCCTCGCGAGCTAGTCAAGTATTTTTAATATTCAGCAGTCCATCAAACTCTGGAAAAACACATTTGATGGGAAAATTGATTGATTGTAATTATTTTAACAATTTCTCAGTCTATAGTATTTTATTCTCATTTCCAAAGTGGTGTTTATAATAAATTTTTTGCAAAAATAAATCAGGTTGAATTTTTCAATAAATACTCCAAAAATGTTACATCTGAATATTATGTTAAATTATTTTTGATGATTTTGATGAGAAATGTTTGAATTCTAAAACTTTTGAGAATTTAGTTAGCTGGAAGACATTTAAATTTTGGTATTGTAATAATTGCACATTCTATGTTTTCAAAAGGATGATATTCAACTTTAATTCAAAAAATGCTTCTGGAATGTTTCTGTTCAACTCAGTATGTGACTGTTTACCAGTGAAAACTCTAGGAGCATAGATGAATATTATGTGTGAATTTGTTACCAGCAGATAAAAATGCAGTTAGTAATCCATAAGGTTATTTGTTTATAAACTTTGATCAAGACATGCCAGTCAAATTACGTCTATCTACAAATCTTGAAGGAGTGCAAACATTCTATGGATTTAATCAAAGAACCTGCTAGTTACAAGTTCCTAGCAGTCTGCTCCAGAAAATCTAAGTTAGTTTTGCTAGAAGACAAAGGAATTCTAAATTTAAATACACGGCATTGTCTGCAATATCCAGCATGGAATCATTCAGCTGGGAGATGAACGAAAAACATTTTTAAATCTTCATCAATACACAGGGACTTGCATTACTAAAAAACTCAATTTCAATATTAAAAACTCCAAATGGTCTTAAATTTTTCAATTGTCTATTACGCATTATGAAAGAGTATATATATAATGCGTGATTAAATTTATTTTACACATTATTCTATAATGACGACAGTTGAAATGGTGCTTATTTCTTTGGAAAATTACAATCACTTAGCAGAATACTACAATCAGTCAATCAACAATGTTATTAAAAACAATACTACACAACAAAGATCAACGATTAATGACGATATACATATGTAGACAAACTACTACAAATAGTGAAATGTTTCGAATTCCCGTGTAAATCGTACGATTGGAATGACTCCAAATTCTGTGAGAAAACAACACGTACCATATTTGATTGGAAAATTAATGAGTGTTAATACATGTTGCCAACAAAAAGCAATATTTCATATTTGTGACTTAGTTAGAATTTCAAAGTCACACCATACGTTTGAAGAGGATATTTACCACAATTTCAAAATGAGGTTTTCAAAATCAACAAAGTGTTTTCGACAATTCCTGTTACATATGAAATAAAGTCAATAAGTGACAAGGAAATAATTTCAGGAAAATTTTATAACAATGAATTAATACGAGTTATTAGGAAACGTTCATGGACTAGAATAGTTTAGTATAAATATGGAACAAATAAGCAAACAGATCATTCAGTATGGAGCAATATTATTGTGAACAGGCGAGAGGTCGAAATTATTTCAGCAATACTCGTCAGAAAGGCTTTGGCATTGTCAAATCATTGGAATTTATTGCTATACCACTAGCAGTGAAAATGATACCAACATTTAAAAATGTCATTACTAATGTCGGTGAATGAATTTTGGATGAAGCAATTTAAATAACATAGTCTCTGGTGATAATGTAAAAAAAGTGGTAAAGCGTAGAATTGGAAATGTTGCAAGAAACACAGTAAACAAGCAATCTAAGAAACAACGTACAGAAATTAGTGAAATGGTAATAGAATATCTACATCTGATAGAATAACAAAAACTATCAAAACGCGAAGAGGTGTTAAACAATTTTGGGCAGAGGCGCACCCAGAGGGGGGGAACTGGGGGAACGTTCCCCCCCCTCAACAGAGCACAGATGCTTCCATTCCTCATGAAATGTATGCTGATATGATAACATAGTACATATATATTAAGCATTGCTTCAAATCTATCTGCAGGGGTAAGCAATAATTAATTGATATTGCAATTATTACAATAATTGGAAATCGATTAATCTATTGAATACTTTAGAAGAAAAAAAAATACCAATAATTTGCAATTATTTAGGTTCACTAAGAACGTTCTCACAAGCATTAATGGATGAAAATCTTGGTGAAACATAATAAAGTCCCAATTCGAAAATCATTATTGTCCTGCCTAGTAAAATTAATACAGTATTGGCTATTGCATGTGTACAGCACAGTTTGATGACCAAAATATACACTATGCTTCCACTCCCGAATTCACTTTTTTATTTATTGAAGGCATAAGATTAACCCTATTTCGCACCATTGCTATATTTCTTTCACACACACTTCATATTGTGATGTCAAACCTAGAGATATTAAACAATGATCACAGCTTTTACATAAGGTATCTATGCAGAACCAAATTTGCTTTTAGTGATTACGATTTCTGGCAACATTTAACTTAGATTTTTCTTAGTGCTAACAGAAGTATGAAGCACTCGTAATTTTGTTTATCTCACAACGATGTTTTTTCTTTTAAAAAAGTTTTTATGTGCTATGATTTCTTATCTATTATTTTCATTCCAATTATTGCCAAAAGCGAAACTAGCAATAAGAAATGGTTGAACANGTTAAAATTTAATTATAAAAATGACATTTAAAAGTAGATATATGAAATAGTAAACCTTAAATTGAATAGTTGAATTTCGTTAATATCAACCTTTCTGTTTTGGGTAGGATGTCAAAAAATGTATACTATTTAATTTCGCTGACAATCCTTTTTCCATTGTTGTAGTCAAAATCTTCAGAATAATGAATTTATAAACTACT
>CABFPE010000880.1:231817-245311 GCA_900660155.1 Hofstenia miamia | reverse complement strand
ATATATATATATATATATATATATATATATAATCTAAAGAATAGTTCCCCCTCAGAAGAAAAGCTGGGTGCGCCCCTGATTTTGGGCAATGCGCAAAGTAGGCGTAAACGTTATAATTTTAAACAAAAAATGTCAAGAATAAAAAAATGCTATCTTTAAAAACTTAGTATAGATACACATGTTCATTGGGAATTGTTATTAGTTCAAGTACAGCCATGCGCACCTTCACAAATCCGTGTTTGGACATTTTTGAACGAGATAAAGTTTTGGTAAACTTCAATGGTGGTAGCACAAAAACACATTTCCCAATATCGGGGTTTAATGGTCCAATGATTCAATATAATTTTCGTTCAGAACAAAATGAATACATTGATCTTATCTGGGATGTTTGTCTTGTAAAAAACCCTCTACAAAGTGTTTTCGACAATTCCTGTTACATATCAAATAAGGTCAATCAGTGACGGGGAAATAATTTCAGGAAAATTTTATAACAATGAATTAACACGAGTTATTAGGAAACGTTCATGGACTAGAATAGTTTAGTATAAATATGGAACAAATAAACAAAACAGATCATTCAGTATGGAGCAAATGAACTGATTCGACGTATTGCTCTAGCACTCATTCCCAATCTACAATTTACAGGAACAGCAGACTCAAACCGCCAAGTCACTATAGCACGTGGTGGATCTAATATTGCATTCACACCAATGACGGTGGGCGAAAATAAGCCTACTTTCATTCTGTAACGGCGTTGGGGTAGAATGATGTAACTGGTATAGCATACTCAGATTATAATAAGTATGCAATTATGGTTTTTGATTTGACCAGTATTGCAGGGGCAAATAATGAGGTACTCTACCCCGAATTAGGTGGTGCAAGTATACGTCTAACACTAGAGTTTGATTCTCCAATAGGCAAATCACTGGAGGTGATCGTTTTGGGTGAAACATGCTCAAAGCTATACATTAATAAACAGCGGAAAATCATAAAAGACTAGAAAGAAAAGAAGTTTCATTCATTGTACTGTTGTGAGATGTTGGGAGGACATTAGACGTGTAGAAGATCGCGTTCATTATACCAATGACCCTCACTTACAAATTTGCTCATGTTTCAAATTATCTATTACAAAAAAATTGTATACATAACGTTGGTGTTGAAAGAATTCAGCAAATGAAACCCCATGGTGGACTTATTAGCATAAATAATTCTAGACTACATTTGATGTTGAAATGGTCAAAACTGTTTAGAATACATGCAATTTACCATGATAGTTATCGTTTTTTTAAAAGAGAATTTGGAATTTGCCATGGATATCCAATATTTTACAGGTTTTGGTGTAATTTACCAATTTTGGGTCATCTGCCGTCTTTATTGTTTTGGATACATGTGAAGTTTAGGTATAATGAACTCTACAGATATTTAAATGTTTAATGTATGCTGACGAAATTAGACGTATTATTCTCCAAATCCCATCACTACGTTGGCGTTTTTTCGGTGTACACTGTTCAGATTGCATACCACCAAGACTTTTCCAAAGCTCTTTTCTAATTTCTAATGCAAGCCCAACTGGTCATCCCGGAACCCATTGGTTGTTAATTAACGAGATGCAAACGGGAACTTAATATTCAAGGATTCTCTCAGTTGTCCACTAAACCAGTGCTCCGATACTGAACTACTGTCTAACTATGTATCCTGGATTCCAAGTGTATGAAGATGATCGAAAAACTAAGTTGGAGGGGATATCAACAGTTTGCAGTACTTATTGTATTTTTCGTGCTTTTTCATTTTTCAAAAATATACCCGAAATATTTGTATTTGCTGATTTACCATTTTTAATGACTTTTTCTGTAGCGATGGGCTTAATGAATTCATGTATTCATATTCACTTTGCTAATTTTACATGTACAAAATATTTTGTATAAATAGCATAAGGGAAATTTATAATTTTATACACTTTTGCTATATGCCAATGGTTAGTCTATTTTCTGACAACTATCGAAGCAATAACTCAATACATAGTTTTACTATGCATTTCAAAAGACCAATCTATAATGCTTCTCATGTGGCTTTGCTAAATATGACATTTCCCATGGGATTCAATAATATACAAGATCAATCGTGGAGTTTTATCGATGCAATTGGAAATAAACGTGGTATTTATGTGAAGGGCGTCTATGTGAAAAAGATAGAAGATGTGTTTAGCCTTGTTAACGAAGTCTTAACGAAAATTGAATTGACGGTTTTTAAATCTGAAACAAATGACAAAAAACGTTTTGAAAAACTATTTAGTACTTTTTCACAAAATTTTGGGTTTTGATCGCCACTATCAAATAGTCAATGGTTTGAATACTGCTGAATATAGTTTTGATATTTTAAATGGACTGCATAATATTATAATTTATACTGATATAGTTACTTGTCAGCATTTTTAAAGTGGTAGCATCCTGTTATTGAACCAATACCCTTATTCACAGTATATAGTGTAAATGATCAGCCATTCATCAACTATGAAAAGGCTCATATAATTTATAAACCAACTTCAAATCATTCATCGATAGAATTACAATTAGCTTCCGTAGATCAAATGGTGAGTTCATTCATTTCAATGATACTGATTTAACTCAATATCAAAGACCCTGAGTAAATTTAAGTTTAAACAATTTTTTAAAATGTAAAATAAATAAGTTATTTGTTATTTTTAACTTTTGTGTATATATGTTTATCAATAAATATTAATAACCCAATTTATGACAGTAATATAAATATTATCAATAATTTTTGCAATTATTTTATTCTGGAATGTACGTTGAGAGACTCTGAATAGCTACTTGTGTGCCTGAACGTTTAGCTTGCCATTGTAATGATAATAAAACCTGATTCAATGCAAAGTTAAATCCAAATGATCTATTTCATCTGCTAATTATAAATTCCACACACTTTTTATAGTAAAAATGTACAATACTAACATGTACCTGTTTTTTGGTTACTATTATTTCTGTAGATGAATCTTATGCAACGTGTTAAATTTGGCTATCCAGTAGCTACGCAATTTCAGTTGGAACTTTTTGCCAAATCTTTTTCCAAATGTATTTATAACTTAGTTTACAAAAAAGGTTCTAATTGTTATAAAACAAGTTAATCAAATATTAATCAAAATAAAAGTTTTTAATATTGTCTTTTTCTCTGTTTAATGCTGATTATGTCACAATATGATGTATATTAACAAAAATATATTCATGCAAAGAAGTAAAATAAATGTGTATGCAAAGGAAATTGGCCCCACATAAATATCACACAACTAATAAATCACTATAAGAACTCGTAAGTACATGTTTATGAACCACTGTCAGTTAACACAAAATGCCTAAGCAATTTACATGACATCACTGCACCATCGCCTGCCAATATCCATGATGATCTAACATACATAGACCATGAGTCAGAGTGGCATGTCCCCACTCTTGAACAATCAGAAAAAAGTTGCAGGTTGTACACTTAGCCATAACTACTCATATTTTATATCTAATTCTAAATTTAACTTTCAACCAGTGTAGTTCAACTAGTGGTGGTGTAATAGCATCACAGTAACCCAAATCAAATATTAAGCGAGCACATTGATTTTGAATAATTTGCAGGTTGTTACTTTGAAACTCTGGGATTCCATAAAGCAGACTATTGAAAGGAATGATTCTAAATAAGACTATTACTTGTAGACTACTCTTCTCATTCAATATACATAGGTATTTGCGAATTTTCCTAACATTTCTAAGAACATATTTTGTCAAGATGATAATTGAGTTTACTTGTGATTTTATTGAAACATCTTTGTCAAAATACATCCAAGGTTTCTAATGCTGGTCAAAGATTTCTTTGAATCAATACTAACATGTTCCTTTAATCCAAAACACAATAATTTCTTTTATCCTCATTGAGTAACTGAAACACAGAGTTCATTTTAAGTGATAATTGTGATGTGATGTTCTTGATTAATTAGAGTACTAAGTTCAGATCCTCCCATACAAATGAAATATACATCTGGGTGTCATCTGCAGACATGTGGTGGGACATCTCATTCTCAGATAGAAAAAAACTAATAAAAAAATTGTAGACTATAAATAATATAGAGCCAAGTACTGGACCCTGAGGTACCCCCGCGTGAAATAGGTTTTATACTAGAGCATTCATTTCCAACTCAAACATATTGTCTCTGGTTGAATAAGTATGATTTAAGCCATTTAAGTACTGAACCATTTATTCCAATTTTTTGCAGTATGTGTAATAATAGTACATGGCTAATAGTGTCAAAAGCAGCTGTTTTGTATAATAAAGACAAGACAATACAATCACCATGTAAAGTGTGAGGAGGATGTCTTTTTTTACCCAAAGAAGAGTAGATTCAACAGATCAGTTTGCCTTATAGCCAGATTTGTATTTTGGAAGAAGTCTATTTGATTGCAAAAAGGAAATGAACTGTTTCACTGCAGATTTTTCAATTAATTTGGAAAGAAATGATAGATCTACTACTGGTTGATAGCTAGAGTGCTGACTGACGCTTTCTTCAATGTATGTTAAATTAGGGATGTATTCAAGCAATTAGGGAAAGTAGTTAATGATAGATTAACCAAATGAGTTAAATATAGGAGTATTCCATTAAGAACTTCTTCAGGTTTCAATGCACTTGTCAAATCGGGTCAAGTTCACATGTTGTTATAAACATAGACATAATAGTTTCTCATACCTCTAATGTAGATAGCATTTTAAACTGAGACATGGTTACAGTTGACATGGGATATTATCTTATTACATCATCCACTATCCCAGAAGAACTTGATTGAAAGCTGTTATTTATATGTGCTATTTTTTCTAAGAAATAAGCCTGGAAGGAATTTGCATTAGGCATTTGTTGACTATCCAGTCTTCTTTGTACAGAGCTCAGATACCAACTTAAACAATTACTTTAAATCATTTGGTGTCTCTAAAAATCTCATTGATTAGTAATTAAATTGTTTCTTTTTACATAATTGCACTACTTTATTTTAAAGCTCTTGGAAAGATGCTA
This sequence comes from Hofstenia miamia, assembly GCA_900660155.1. Taxonomy (NCBI): domain Eukaryota; kingdom Metazoa; phylum Xenacoelomorpha; order Acoela; family Hofsteniidae; genus Hofstenia; species Hofstenia miamia. The sequence continues at coordinate 240,249 of CABFPE010000880.1, read as the reverse complement.
GTGAGCCCAGAGTTTTGTTGCATATATGAAAATATTCTGCCCTTTGACGTTGTGCATGCAGCTGCTTTACTTGCCCATCAAACCTACCTTTAAATTAAGAAGTTTCATTGGAATATGGAGAGAGAGAGCTGTTTCAAAGGCTAGTTAATTGCATAGCTATTTTAAATTTTCTATAAACATTGCAATGTGCTACTTGAAAGCTATGATAATAATTAATGCTGATTTCTTAACATTGAAATATGTTTATGTGACAAATTGATATTGTAAATCAATGTCATTCATTCTTAATGATATATGCAGTAGTGGGTTACTATATTAAACATCCTTAGAGATATCAGTGTTAAAATATAATGTACAAATTCATTTCAGAATAACAGTACAGAAATTGCTGAAAGTTTATCAGTGTGGCTTACCACAAGAGCATTTTTGGAAATAGCTTTTGACTGAAGAGTTACATTCATCTAAATATTGATAGTAAAGAAATATGCAGATAAAAATGCAAATGAGGTAAATTTACACTATTTGTTATGTAATATTTCAAATACATGTAATGCATATTTTGTTTTCAGTTTTTCCAAATTTATTTACAGTTGAGAGTCTTAGAATGATTTTAGTTATCAACAAACATCAGTCATAAAGATTTAATAACAAGTAAATAGAATTTCAACAAATTCCCCAAATATATACAATCTATATTTCTTTCTTAGTAATAACTATGCAAATAACACCTCATTCATTGGTGTCTAAATTAGGAGGTTGAAATTTACAATTGTATTGTTAAGCATTGTCATTATAATTTTTTAAACTATTCATACAGAGCAGTCAATCATTACAGGATGTGGCAGCCAAACCCACTTTTTGAAATTGAAAAATGGAGACAATATTATTGTCATCTATTTACTGTACAAAAATATTGAAAATACATTTCCAGTAGAACATTGCAACTAGCAAGACAGCAAGAATATCAAATGAACACAGAGCAATTTTCCTAAACTACCTCATTTGTATATAAATTGGTCTCTCCATTCGCCTGACCTTAACATTTAGCTCTTGTAATTTCTTGTTGTGAGGATACTCAAAATTAAATTTTTTTTCCAATTAACAGAGCAATATGCCGAATTGCAACCAGCCAGTGAGAATTTCCATAGCAGACGGATACAATGTGTACTAAATGTTTGCCTTGATTATTTTTGCAAGATAAATAAATTTCAATGTATACACTTCTAGCTTATGTAATAAACTTGTAACAATAATTAGTGTTTGTCTTCATTTTCTTAACATCAAAAAGAGGATTTGAGTGTTGCACCCTGTATTAGCCAATACTATTCTTGCAAAATATGTGTTTAGTTTTATATGCATCAGAAATTTTTTGTGGAGGGCACAAATATAGAATAGGAATAATTGAAAATAAACAAAGCGATGTATTTTTTCATTTATTTTAACAGAGCAAACCAACAACCAACTACACTGCAAATTGAGCAATTTAGATATCAGAGGAAGCAATTGTTCCAACATCATATATATATGCATTTATTGAATTTACAACTTTCTTAAATACCAAATTAATATATTTTCAATGGAAATCACAAACTTATAAGCTTTTTCTAACACTTTTGAATAAAAAGGGTTAATTTGACAAAAATAACTAAGTGTATCTAATTTTAAAAGATTTTCCATTAATAAGTAACTCTATTTCAGTGTAAACCAATTATAGTTATGCGCCTTTGAAGGCATGGATCCAAGTTCTTCAAGATAATATTAGATGATAATTCCTTTTTGGTTTATTAAATTACACTAATATTTTATGATATTGCAAAATCACAGTTTAACAAATAATTGTGTTTTTGTAGCAGCAAAATTATGTATTTAAAGGCTAATGTTATAAATTGCATTTGTTCTTCTGTATTCTTTAGTTCAGCATGTTTACTATAATTTTCTCACCTCCAAATGTTCAGAAAAATTTTTTGTTATGGTAGTTATTTCTTCGCGCCAAATTTAGTGTTTTTACCTGTTTTTGACTTGACTAGGGCATTAATTTAATTAATAACATATCAAATGAAATCAGAAAATCAATTCTATTCTTTTCAGAAAGTAGGTCTACCAATTTACTATTTGATCAAACATATTTCAACTAAAGCTAAACAAAGAGTGAGGAAACATTTCAAATCTTAAAGAAATTCGAAATTCAAACAAGGAAACCAACAGTTATTGTTGAACAAGGTTACAATATATACATAACTTAAATGTTACATTATATTTTTTATGCAGAAATCTATCCATACCCAATAAATCAAGAAAAAAAATAAGTAATGGATATGGCAGATTTATCATCTACATTAGCATATTTCACAATACAGTTATAAGGTAGGGCTGAGTAGCAAACTTGTGCCACTAAATGTCTTTCCCTGTACTGGTTGGTGCTAGTATGATCATGCATCATGCTAGCATAGCTTGTATAATACTGTTCTTATTAAGTGAATGACTAGTTGTTCAATAACTCGCAGAATGTTACACAACTAAGACAACAAAATTTGAAAATTTGGTAAGCTGATGTGTGATACTGAAAATTTACTCTGAAATTTATGATAATTGAGCATTGAGATTGAAAATAATTAGAAAGTGACGTCAAATACTGGATTAACTACGACATGATTTTAGATTAATTCATTGAGCAAAAAGTTTACTAATGGTAATAATTAGGGTGCAGAAAAGACAATATCATCAATATGGTCAACATAAAGTAAAAATTAACACTTTTCACAAAAAAAATAAAGTCAAAATTAACAATTTCTAAAATAAAGTCAAATGTATACAATCAGTTCTTAGAAATTGATAATTTCTTAGAAATTGATTGCTTTTTTACTCAATGATAGTGGCATATTTCTAAGAAATACACTAAGTGACATTATGGGAGAACCAATTAAAGCTGTACTATTGCAAAAGTCTTGCCATAAAATCACAGGCGTCTATTTCTGCATAGGATGTTTAATGTCATATTTTTTAATGTCATTATTTAATAATGTTGTAATTTTTTAATGTCATCATTTTTAATGTTATTTTTGCAAATGAATCTTCAAAACCTAACTCAAAACCTTATTTCTTTATTATCTTATAAACCTAAGACCAAAACCCAAGTCTCAAATGGATTTTTCGTAAAGCTATTCCCTAACTCCTAATCCAGAACCCTATTTTTTCATTGATAGACCTACAGTCTAACCCAAGAGCTTATTTCTTTATTATTTTATAAAACTAAGCCCTAAACCCAAGTTTCAAATAAACTTTTCTAAAAACCTAAAGCCTAATGAAAAACCTTACTTTTGGATTATTTTATAGACCTAAGCCCTAAACCAAAATCGTAATTTTTCATTATTTTATAGACCAAAGCCCTAACCCAAGATAAATATATTTAATAATTTAAATTTGCGACTTTAAAAAACTATGATTTTGAAAACTCTGTTTTCAGAGCTACATGTGTTAACAGTTCTTTAGAATTCCAAAGCATGATAAAGCCGACAAAGTGAAGATAATGGAAAGTGTACATGACCTTCCAACTGTAACTTTTTTAGAATGAATCAATCTGAGCCTTGAATCCAAAATCAGGTCTGGATTAATTTGGTACTTGATGTCAATCCCTAATTCTTATCAATTTGAATGCTCAATTACCTTAAATTGCAGAGCAAATTGTCAGTATCACACACCAATTGACCAAAACAACAAATTTTGTTGTCTTAGTTGTGTAAAATTTTGAGTTTAACAACTAGTCATTCACAAGGCTGTGATTCCAAATGTGCTAAGCTTAATAAGAACAGTATTATACAATCTATCTAGCATGATGCATGGTTATACTAAGAACCAACTATTACAGTAATATCATATTAGGTTTTAGATTACTGTAGCAACTAAAAAACCTGAGAAAGTATATATTTGATACCTGATAACAATGAGGTGGTGGGCATAGTGTTTTGCTCTTTTAACCAATCTTGTTCTTGAAGATCAGTAAGTTGCTCATGAGTTGTTTGCAACTTTTGCTGAAGGTCAAGATAATATTGTTTTAGACATTCAGTTCTGTCTACTCTAAGTGGCATGTTTTCATATGTATTGTGTGGTGAATCATTGATTTGTGGAAGGGTTTGAATTGTTTGAGAATTACACATCTAAACATATTTATATTAAATGTCACAAATTATTCATATAATAGTATTTAGTCAATTTTTAAAATTTGATATAGCATTGTTTTAGAAAGAGGCTGAAGAAACATGCAAATGTTATGAAACAAATAATATTTTTCAAATTGGAGATAGGAATTTGAATTATAATTAACAATACTTACGTATTGCATGGTTTTATAAATATTTTTAATGAAGTTTTTTGTATTGAACATGATTTTCACATTTTTAATCATAACCTATATCAGCTTGTCTTTTTTCACTATAAATATATATATATATATATATATATATATATATATTTACAGATTTATATACAATCAAATCTCACTACTATGTCACCCCGCTATTATGCCACTCTCACTATTATGCCACTTTTTTCAGTCCTGACAATAATATACCTGATGTTACAAACTCTCATTACTATGTCACTCTCACTACTATGCATTTAATATATGTTAAAATTGCATGCATTTAATGTTTTGATTACTTTTATCCTTTATATCACTAGGATTGTTTAATATCCATCCTAATAATACATTTATAAATGTTTCAACTGGCTAGCACTCAAATATGATTGTTAAAAGTGTGGAAAGTAATTTTTAATATTAATATCACCATTTTTTAAGATTGCAGAGCTAAAAATCATGGTAGTGTAATGAATGTCACTTTAGTGGCAATAATTTGTTGTTTTGGTGCAATCCTGTCATCAAAATATTTTTAACAATTTTGTCAATCTAAATTCACGCACCTTCTAAAAATGAGAACCAGTGGCGTCAAACCAGGAGACTAGGGGGACTTAAGCCCTCTGTTTTTGAAAACCAAGCTAGTTGGAAGTAATTGCATTCATTTTTTGTATATTGTGAGACTAATTATTAGGCAATTATTACTATAGTCACATTACTTTTGAAAAAATCCAAATTTCCAAATGGGATTTCAAATTAATAAGTCACAGTAATAGTGTCTATCAATGGTTACAATAAATATGCATGTTTTAGGTATTCTTTTTTTAAACAAGTAAAACCATTTACTTACCAATTGTTTTGGCAAAAGTAGATAAGACTAGTAAAATATTCAAAATAAGGAAAAATTCAGTCTTGCTAAAATATTTTTGGCTTGATTGTCGTTTATAGAAAGGCCTGTTTTTTGAGTTACCACTCATCTCTATATGTCAGGTTATACGTAAGCTTAATGCCTTATTTCAGTAATATAACAAATTAATTTTTTTGGAAAAAACCAAAAAGTAGTTTATGCAAGAACTGGCCATTTCTAATATTTTATAAATGTAAGTGGTAAAAACCACATCTGTGTTTATGACAAGGCAAAAATTTAGTTTATTCTACACTTTCCTTATAGTGACCATATACATCACACTATTAAATTTGTCTATTGTGTTAGTTTATCATTATTGTTCTTGAAGGTATTGAAATAATCGTATATTTTTTGTTAATGAATTTGTTATGTACACTGAATAATTGCAGTAGTACTAAATTTCATAAATTCTTGTTATTACCCAGAAATTGTTTTATATTTAACATCACTTATATTTCTTGATTCCAAGATTAAACTTTGAAGCTACACATTCGCAAAAATGATTTTTTGGGAATCATAATTTGTGGAATAGCCTCCATTGGTTATGAATATGTCAGAAATTTTGCTTAAAAAACTGTTTCATGCCCCACTGCAGGTTCTCAGATACATGTGACACTCTCAGATCCTCGAACATTGTGTTAAAGACACCTAGCTGTTCAAATGCAAACAAAGTTGCATGAAAATCGCTCTTTCATTGTAAAAATTGAGCAAAGCTCCCGTTATATGGTACCCAAACTCGATTCAAAACAAAATTTATGCAATCTTTTTGAACAAAATTGTAGACAGTTCCAAATAATGCATTGTTGAGGTCTTTAACTACTCAAAAATAACAAAATATGTAAAATTCAGCAGCTGAATCCATGCATTATTATTTTGATTAGGCGTGATAGCAAGCATACATTTAAGTTAGTCTTTTTTGATGTTTCTGCTTGTTTCAAATCATAATTCATCAAAAATAAGACTGCCAAAAATTTCAAATAATTTCGTTTTTTTCCAAACAGCCTTAATGTTTGAATTTGTACTATGCAATATAATTTTATTTCTTTTACAAAAATTAAAAAATCACCCCTGAATTCACTTTCACAATCAATCCAAATTCATTTAACATTATGTCAGTTTTTAAATTTTTTAAAAGCAGACAACACATGACTAGATTTTTTATTTCGCAAAGGCTGTACACGGAATTTTTTAGATAAAATATCATAACAAACAAGTAAGTATTTTATTCCTCTATTGTACAATGGGTTCCTGGATGGCCAGTTGGACTCACATTACAAATTAGAAAAGAGTTTTAGACAAGGCTTGGTGGCATGGAATCTGAACAGTGTACACCAAAAAACGCCAACATAGTGATGGAATTTGGAGATTAATACGTCTAATTTCGTCAGCATACATTAAACATTTAATTAATTGTAGAGTTCATTATACCTAAACTTCACATATATCCAAAACAATAAAGATGGCAAATGAAATTGGTAAATTACACCAAAACCTGTAAAATATCGGATATCCATTGCCAATTCCAAATTCTCTTTTAACAAAGCCATAACTATCATGGTAAATTGCATGAAGTCTAAAAAGTTTTGACCATTTCAACAGCAAATATAGTCTAGAATTATTTATGCCAATAAGTCCACCATTGGGGTTCATTATCAAAATCCTTTCAACACCAACCTTATGTATACAATTTTTTTGTAGTAGATAATTTGAAACATGAGCAAATTTTAAGTGAGCGTCCTTGGTATAATGAAAGTGATCTTCTACACGTCTAATCTCGGCTACTCCCAACATCTTGCAATGGTACAATGAATGAAACTCATTTTCTTTCTAGTCTTTTATAAGTTTCTGTTGTTTATTAATGTATAGCTTTGAGCATGTTTCACCCAAAATGATCCCCTGCAGTGATTTGCCTATTGGAGAATCAAAATCTAGTGTTAGACACTAGACCACTTAATTCGGTGTAGAGTATCTCATTATTTGCCTCCAAAATACTGGTCAAATCAAAAACCATAATTGCAAGCTTATTATAATCTTAGTATGGTATACCAGTTACTTCATTCTACCCCAACGCCTTTACAGAATGAAAGTATGCTTGTGCATAATTATTTTCACCAACCGTCATTGGTGTGAATGCAATATTAGATCCACCAAGTGTTATAGTGACTTGGTGCAGACCTCTAAATCTTTATGAGACTGGCCGGTTTGAGTCTGCTGTTCCTGTAAATTGTAGATTGGGATTGAGTGCTAGAGCAATTCATCGAATCGAAGCATTTGAAAATACATTTTCTTTTGTTAGAGAGTTTTGACCAGGTGGAATAATAAATGTTCTTGTGAGAATTCACAAAAAATGATATGTCACTGGTGTAGTTAACAGTGATTTTTCAATTGCCAGATGCACAGTTTCTGTAATGCATAGCTTCCTTAGACTCAATGTTGCATCTGTGATTTCTGTTTTGTAGTATACAGCGGCAGTAGTGGTAGAATTGGAAATTAGTGAAAAATCATCCAATGATCGTAAAAGTTTGAGACAAAGGCTAAATCCCAGTATCAATAAATTTCCGTTTTGGAAAAAATCTACAGCCACAGATCCATTGAGGTTTAAAAATTTGCTTTTCTGTGTTAGAGCCAAATGCTGAAATTGTCCATCTTGGCTATTACACTTATCTATAGGTTGATCAGGACGTTTTTCAAAATAATACCCACTTGGTGTTAAAATTGAATTTTCCTGTGCTGCACTCTTTAATAATAATTCTGTTGTCATCATTACAGTATGTGGCCAAACTGCATCACCTGTTTGTATTAAAACACCATTAGCATAAAGATTATAATCACTAAATAATGAATGTAGGGGGTTGTTAACTAAACAAACATGACTACATTTAGTAGCATCAGCAACATCCCAAATAAGATCACTCCCTTCATTTCGTAAAATTTTGACTGATATAGCAGTAGTATAATAATAGTTCCGTTTCATTACACTTTTTTCTGATTGGTTGAGAGGTGGGTTCCATTTCGTTACACTTTTTTCTGATTGGCCGAGAGGGGTGGCCTTTGACCTGAGACGTTGTGGATATTGCTGATGGTGTTTTACTGACGTCATGCATGTACTTTTACTAGTTTTTGTGTTATTTATATGATCTAATTTCCCACATTACCTTACATTTTTTTAGTTTT
>CABFPE010000880.1:199588-212532 GCA_900660155.1 Hofstenia miamia | reverse complement strand
ATATATATATATATATATATATATATATATACAAAAATTACCACGTTTAGAGCAGGATAAGTCTTGAATTTGGAGGAGCGAAACTTCTATGTATTAAGCACCACTTCAGAAAATGCCAGAGGATTACCTGTGATTCAAAGCAGAAGAAAGTCATGCTGTGAAATTGCTGATTTCGAGTATTGTGAGCAGAAGATTAAAAATAATTACCAGTTTCTTCTCTTATAAAAAAATATACACTAAACAATTGTGGCAATCACACGATCATCTTGTTTCCGCTAAAATGCCCATTCACTGCATTTTCAACACAGCATCACGCAGGCGAATAAAAAGGAAAATATCAAAATTAGTTTTACTAAATGAAGTGTATATTTTAACTTCATGCGGCAAATAATTACTTCATAAATATTAAATGCACGGCACATGTAATTTGTTAATAATGTGACAATATTAAACTCTCATTGTTAAATTAGGTATAATTATTTCTATAAAGTAGACATACGTCTTAGCTTCTCGTTTTAAGCTGTGATCTTTAGGCAAAAGGCTGGAAATTCCATAATTCTAAAAACACTTGCATTTTAAAATTCAGATTTTGATATAAGTTTAATATAATAATATAAATATACTTTTTAAGAAACGTGATGGCAATGCATTCTTTTTTGTATGTTATTTCATTAGTAAAATAATATCAAAATTGATAAATCTTGACGATATAGTAAAGGAATTTATAAAGAAACATTCGTCAATAGTGCAAAACATCTACTTTTTCTTCGCTATGGATTTTTGCTTTTAGCAATTAAACATCCTATATTCTCTCTTGATCTAACTGAATTTTTCTCTTGATGAAAGAGGTAATTCATATTTTATACTGCAGTAATAATTATGCACTTGAAAGCAAAGCTTTTCGATACAGATATACGGATATACATATACATTGTAAGTCTGTTTATTTACTTTCCTTGGTAGTGCACATTTCATGTAGAGGGAATATTATCAATGAAAATAGTACAGGAATTTCAAAACTAAGTACCGTCAGCAAGTATGATTATTTCTTTTAAACAATTAAGGATGAAGCCAATCATTTAATTTTTAATATTTGCTTAATCATACAAAATTTCAATGCTATATGCATTAAAACCGGAGATCTAATCAAATGCATGGGCCTAAAGCGTTATCACTGTTCACTCTCATCTCACTACATATAATTATTGAGAAGTAAATAAAATACATATATTGTTAAAACTATCTAAATTTGTTCTTTGGGTGAACTGTTGGTTGCTTAATACCTCTAAATACAAGCAATCAAATTTATAATAAAATGTGCTACATGCACTAAGCGATACAAATCAACGAAGAATAAATTTCGTGGTATACCAACATATTTTTACAACCTATAAATGTATTTGAGGACGTCCTAATGCAGAATATTGCAAACTACTTTGGATCAATGTGACCTCATTGTCACATATTTTTCAAAAAATAACGTGTTATTAATAGTTTATATTTTGTGAAAAATTCTTAATTGGCAACATTTCGAATTCAAAGTTTCTTTATTAACCAAAGTTTGCTGCATACGTTTTTCTTGAAAAAGGAGTGACATTTTTATCCATATTTTGTAAGTATTCCTATAATTTCAAAAAGCCGCTTACTATTTGAATTGATATAAAATTTCTATATTTTAATTCAGTAAAATTTTTTGGAAAACATTATATCACTTTTCCCTATTTTTCCTTCATTAGACACTTGTGTCCTACTGAACGTTTGTAAGCAAACTAAATAAAATAGTTTTTGACAAAATTTATAGAGAATCGCTATTGTTAGATTAACAAATTTAGAATTTAACAAGTTCCTAATCATTTTTAGACGGTATGCATCAAATTATGTTATTTATATGCATTCATGATATATATATATATATATATATATAATGAGCAGTTGAGTCGTGTATTTGAAATAACAGACGCACATATAAACGAAATTCTCTTTGGGCATGATAGTGATGCATTGAATTTTGATGCAAAAGATATTGTGTTTCTTGAACAAGATGTAAACGAATTCTCACATGATCCTCAACATGCAAATTCTATTGTAATCATTGTTCCTCCTGATGAGGATAAGACTTCAGCTGATAATATAAATAACCCCAAGCACATTTCAAATCAAGAACGGTAGCAGAAAAAGATGAGCAGAATGAGTTTCAAGGAATACCATGAATAGCTACAATAATCGTTTTATTGTATATAATGTACTTTTCTTAATCACTGCTTATAATCTCATGTATTTTTGCTAATATTCTCTATTTTTAATGAATTAAGCATATAAACACAAGATTTCATTGATTTTTAACATCTGATATATGAATTTACTTCTATTATTAAATCAGATTAAATTTACTTGAATTACGCACTAATTTTTCTTAGACGATCAATGGGACACATATGTCCCATGCATTTAAATTTAAACTGCATACAAAGTTGCCAAAATTATGATATATGGTGCAATTGAACATACATTTCATAATATTAACAAAGGAAATACAATAGATGAATTATACCTCAAAGGGTTAACCAAAACACAAAGCAACCGAATCGAGCAAATAGAAAAGAAAACCTTTCGCATTATGCCACCAAGTGACGAATCAAGGATGGACAAGGGTTAAGTATGTCTAGGCAGGTTGTGAGAGAAGGCCTTTCCCACACATTTGCATTTGTAAATAGATTCGGCAAATTCGAGTAATTGGTTGTATATGGTTTAAATTTTATCCTAGAAATATACAAAATGTCATTTGACATTTCTAGAACTCATCAATTGTCGTTGCTGTGAGCGGTGGAGTAGGCAAAGGGTATGGGGGTATGTATGCCCCCATTCCAGATATTGCCATGGGCCCATGTTAAACCGTCCCATTTTAGTATTCTTGCAAAACTTTTTTTCAATTTTTAAGTTTCTGAAACAAAATTTGGGTACTGTAGAAACTTGTAATCAAATGTAAAAGTTATTTTTCAATAAATGATTTGTAAATTATATCGCATTCACTTCATTTGTATTAATTTTATGACAATTGTGTAATAGTAGTTATTTTTTAACTTCAGCCCATTTGTAAAGTATTTTTCAATATCTCGTGCTTACTCAAGCAATATCCATTTATATCCCTCATCCACAAGCACTTAAAAAACTCAAGTATGTTTTATCTGTATAATATTTGAGTCATTTTGGTATTAACATTGATTTATTAATTGCAATAATTGAAACTAATTTTTTCAATGATAATTTTGAAATTTCAACTTGCTGATTAAACCAATTAATCTTGGATTTCTATACAACCTTCAATGGTTTCTTTAAACAAATCGGTAGAGTTTAAAACGATTACTGAAAAGAAGTATTTTTCTTGTGTAACTGTTCTACAAAACTTCACCGATCCAAAGAATGTACCGGCTTCTTCCCTCAATGTGCTAATAGCATTTCTCAATACATACAATATACATTTATTTTCCTCTTTAGTAAATGCACAGAAGTCAGATCACTGCTGGTTAAGTATACTTTCAAAGCAATTCTAGAATATCTCGTATTGAAGACACAATAGTTGATCATGAAAAGGCTCAATTACAAATTTCTAAAGAATTAATATTAGTTAATGAACAGATCAAATATCTAATAGAAAAATTGGGTCTAGAGATACCCTTGAAAGTTATGTTGATTTAGCTTTACATAAACAAACACTTGTTTTTGGAAATGAAGAACCTGAGTAAAATTTACATTATCCCCAAATGTATGAATTTGAATACGCACAATTATAAATTTTCCTAATTTTCTATATATTGATCCTCGCATTATAGAATTTAAACGCATGGGGAAATATGATTCTTCTAAGACTAGACCCATATTACTTAATTCATTTGCTTAACGATTTTGAATGTATATATATATATATAGATATATATATATATATATATATATTTATTTATATATCAAATCGGAACCTTCTGAACAACACCGTATCAAAGAAAAGGAAATCTTTGCAAAACGTTACGAACTTATTCGATAAGGGACATCTANNNNTGTATATATATATATATATATATATATATATATCAAATCGGAACCTTCTGAACAACACCGTATCAAAGAAAAGGAAATCTTTGCAAAACGTTACGAACTTATTCGATAAGGGACATCTAGGAAAGACATATGAATTAGAAATCTACCTTTATCCCATGAATTCGAATTGACTAAATATGCGTTACATTAAATGGTAAAGTTTTCCAGTCATTTTCAGTCAGAATATATTTGGTCTGGAATCTGGAATTGGAAACAAACATTGCTATAGTCATCCTACAGGAATTAAAGATCAATAACATAGTTCCCAATTTGTGCAATTCTTACAAAATAATTATCATCCTAGTCGTTTAGATAGAAATTTCTCAAATCTTCATGAGAAAGAAGGTGGGGGATTAGTAGCATATAACAAATTGTATGTGGTGTATGAATCAATCATTGGTCTTTAAAAATTTTTCAATCTTAATCTTGAATAACCTGTAACTAAATTTCGTCATCGGCACCTAGCTAGTCGATTCCACTCGATCATTATATGCAACGTACACATGTATATTATAAAACAAAGTATCAAAAGAGAAAGGAAAAGAGTGCTTGGGAAAATAATTAGAAGTATCATTATTGAACACTATAAATGACTGTCATTGTTGTTGGCGACATGAATTCACCAAACTAGAAAAACTTGCACTATTAAACATGACCAACATGGTGAACCAGTAAACCTTTCATTGAACTGACTCACTACTGGACGCTGCCTACATGTTTGAGGGGGCACGTAAACGCACCAGAGGAGGACAGTTGCTTTATTAATTTTCACTAAACATGTCTCATCAAGATGCAAAATCGTTCTGCCATATCTTTGCTCTACTGCAGCCACAGTTCACAAAACTTTACTCAAGACATCTTGTATGAACCCGAAAACATTTTACAGAAATTTCAAAAAATTGATTGTAACTAAAACACTAAAAAGGAAGAAAGGAAGTGGCCAATCCCTCAAATTTATTGGAAATCAACGGAAAAGTTTAGTAAAAATTGCTTTATGAAATCCATTGAAATCCATTGAATTCAAAGGTTCAAGAAACCCATAACAAACTTGTCTCAACATCTACAGTGTACCTAGTGATAATGGACTAATGTAGAAGCATCGCAAATTAATATATTACTCTAACTAGTTAATAAAATGCGTTTTATATGCATCAATATATAACACCAGTAAACATACAAATATAACACGAATAAACACTAATTAACATATTTTCGGAATGTTAATGTACCAAGAAACTTTTTCTAAATTGGGAGTCAGCTAACATATCAGATGTGGGAATCCAAATATAAACAACTGTTTTCCGATCCCATCACGCAAATAATTGAAGTCTTTGCAAAGACGCTTTTCTCCAAGCGTGCCATCTTTTTTTAAAGCAGCGCATAGAGATTTGTCGTACGTATAGGTTCTAATAAAATAGAATTATTAATGATAAAAGAAATAATCTTGATTAGATAAACTGCCAAATCAATTGCTTTGACCAACTGAATTGTTTCGGCTGCCAACAAACTACGAGCAACCCTTCGTAACTTCCTTGCAGACCAACTTCTCAAACTATTTCCAAAAAATATTAGATAATCTCTCCACGTACAATCAGAGAACGATGCGTCTGAGTAAACTGTTAAACGTGACACATCCCCAAAAATACCATAAGTCAAGGATAGATTATTATGTTTTACCTTGCGAATAATCTTGTTTATTTTGGAAATTTCAAGTGAAACTGCGCTCAAGGTTGTTAAGACGGATACATGAAATAATATTTCAGGAGGAGTTGAAGTTAAGAGCCATAATAACTTTCCACAAATAGGAGATACTACAGTTCAAGTTATTTTAGTATCTTGCCTTTACAACTGAATAAACTTAATTACGTCGAGCACATTTTTAAGTTTAGATATTATTACACTAAAGAAATATTCATTCCCAGTCGCTAACTTATCATCAACATGAATGACAATAGTTCCAAAGCAAATATTGTTATGCTTAAGTGTAAATGAAGCTTCATCTCTCAAAAAACTACATTAATCTCTCTACTCAACTCCTGGCCTTGTAGAAACGCACAGCTTATGGCAATCAGAAGAATGCTCCATTTAAATAAAGCTGCAATCGATAAAGCAATTCTAATTTGAGTTGCCGAATATGAGATGGGTCCGGCATTTTTTTGTAAACCTTTAGCAACAAAACGGGCTTTTTTCTTGACGTTACCATCCTTTAGATTTTCTATAGTTAACACCCGTCTTGTATTAACCACATTTTTATCTCCCGCAGCTAAATCCTTATGAACTTCTTCATAGACCCCATTGCTTTTCCATAGAATTAATTCCAAATATTTATCCTGAGAAAATTCGTTATCAGACGCTACTACAAATACAAACGCATTGGGTCCTCCGTATCTGACTGGCAAATGTCGTTCTTTAACTGGACACCTTCGTTCATCTATACTTACAATATCATCACAGCTATTAGAGTCCTGCTCACACTTTTTGAATACTGATTCTACGTCTCCATTTAAATTTCTATCACCTGATACACCTTGTTCATCTTTACTGCATTCCACAATTGTGTGATTTTGAGGATGCTCAATTTGTGCATTATTTTCAGTGTGTTAGTTGCTATCACGTGTTCCTATAACTTCATCGGTCGTTGCGGACTTAAGATTGGAATTATGACATCTGACATATCTACTACCATGCTTCACTAATATTTCAACATTATCATCGCCAATCACAGTAGCAGGGCACTTCGAAAACTTAGTAGACCAAAAAAATTTGAGCTATAGAGGCTTTTATCTGAAAATTGTTGAAGGAGGTATTGTAGACAGCTCAGAGCATGCTGATATTTTAGCAGAGTTTATCCCATTTGCGGAACGGTGTTATCGGACTGGATGGATTTTTCAGCAAGATGGAGCGATCCCAAACTCAGAAAAAAATAAGTCACATTTTGCAGATGACTGCAAAGTCACAGGAACTTTCACAAATAGAAAATGTTTGCGGGATCATGAAGGACGATGTGAAAAAGAACAATCCAAAAAATAAGCAAAAATAGAGCAATATTTGCTGGAGTCCAAAGAAGAAATTACCTCGAGAATGCAGAAGAATTAAGGACAGATTTTTTAAATATGTTCGCTCCGGAGGCAATTTTGTCTAATTTCTTTTACATAAACTTATATTAAACTTAATTTGCCATCGATTGATATAAATTTTGTTATTGTGCGTGTTTTTGTGGATAAGAGATTGAAACAAATGTTTTTCATTTTTGACAGGAGTTATAAAATTGGAAACCAACAAAAATATTTAAAAAATTGCATTACTACGACTAAAATTACGTCAGCATCAAATATTCACATTGTGTCAAGTAGGCTTAGAAATTTTCACTTGAAAAGTTATTTAGTTGCGAGGGCTTCAGATTCTATAAATCAAAAAACCTGGGTTATTGATACCTGTCCATATGACATTTATCTACTTATGAAAATTTCCATCTTTCCTTTGCCCAATAATGAATTTTTTTGAAAAATAAATTTAAACTAATGAAAAAATATAGTCCAACCTTATTCTCAACATTGTGTCTATAGTTTAAGCTGTAGGACAATTTTTCACCAAACTCTTGCCAATTTGAAATTTCTTGATTTGCACAAAAATGGTGTGCACTTAACATTATTTGCGGAATGCAAGACTAGTTCATAATTACAAAACCAAAATATTTCTCTCTACTTTTGTCATAAGCTCCATAATTTCTCAGAAAGATTAAACAGAGTACTTTCATATGTAAACGTTGTTGTCAATACATAAAGTTCACAAGTAAACAACCTTTGTTAAAGATAGGTTTTTAAAGCATCTTGGAAAAAAAATTTCATATTATCATAAGCCTTAGTGTAATAAATATTCATTTTGTATCTATACCTATAGTCTTATATGAAAATATACACAAATCTTAACAAATGGCACTTTAATATATTTTTATAGCAAGAGTGCGCAAGGAATACTAATTCTAGTACAGAGAAATAATTACGTTTTATTACATTCTTAAATTACTAAGTGTTCATAATTTAATTTAGGTTTATTTGATGCTAGGTATCTTACTTCTGTCAACCTCATAATCTATAGAACATTCTTTAACATCACTAAATTTTTGTATACATATTGCTTCAAAGTGGGCCACGACTTTATAATCGAATTTATTATTGTGATATTTTCAATTACATTTTTCAAAATTTAAAACATTCCCCACCACAAGAATTTTTTGGCTACGTGGATGACAGGCATTTTTATTTAGCTGAATCTTTTCAATATTTTCACAAACTTTTCTTGCAACTATTTGAAAAAAGCTTAAGTGCGAATATGGTGCTGGAATATTTAATCGGGATGTGTGTCGGAGTTAGGTACAAAATAGAATATATATGTTGGTGCCAGTTGAATGACGGCTTTTATGTTGATATGGGTGTTGTGGCGGATATGCAAATAGGTTCATATTCAAAATTTGAAAAGCAATAGCATACATTATATAAGATGATGCATGGAACCATTATCACTTGCGCTTTGTACAGCAGTATAGTAATGTTTACATTTTGGAAAATCTATTTATATACATGTAAATATATAAATTACTGCACAGCAAAAAAATTGAAATGATTTCTTGAATTTCACATTGTAGCCAAGTCCAGATAATTTGTATTGTTACGATTTATACTTAAATAAACTATTTAATTAAATATGTTATTTCATAAAACCATCATAAAATGTTTCCATTAGGTAGCTTAGAATATTCAAAAACTTACAATTTTTGTTCTCGAAGGCGCCAAATTATATTCTATAACAGGTGGTTCGTTGCTAAAGTAAGCCTGCCTTTCAAATTCAACAGGTAGTGAGACAGGACGCTTTTTCTGGTCTGTCGTCTCCTATTAAAGTACATCAAACTAATACAATGATCACTTTTTGTTATGGAGTACAGTAGTGGTAGATAAAAACAACGTCTTGCCTACATATTTCCTCATTTATTTTACTTTTCAATTTGGCTTAATATAGGCTGTATCATAAAAAACGACCGCCGGAAAACATATTTTTATTTATAGGCATACAAGCATTTTACAAACAGCAACAGCAATCATATGACGTTATTTTTACCCAACTCACATAAAATGAAAATGAAATAATTACACACAGACACACACACTCACTTAACACGTGTTTATAATCATATGTTGATTTCCTCACAAATTTAGAACATTTTTTACGTCAGCAGCAGGTCCATATTTTTCCGGAAAACATGAGGCTACAGCATGACAATGCCAGACCTCACTCAGCTGCAGAAACATCACAATATTTGGACGGAAGAAACATTCGCCTTATTCGGCAGCGATAGGTATATCTTCCCACGGCTACAAGCACTTACAAAACCCTTTGAGTCATCTCAAGAAATTAGTGACTTTCTCGCGGCTGAGCTGCCAAAGTTCACGAAACAAAGAATGTACAAAGCCTTGGAAGATGCCATAGATCACATGAGGAATATAATAGAAATAGATGGTAATTACATCTAAACTCGTGTTGCCGTTTTTTGCTTTTGCTTAATAATTTTAAATACATATTTGCGGCAGTTTTTTATGATACAGCCTATAACTAAATAAATTTAAATTAAAAGCTTTGAATGTTTGGAGTTTGTAAACTTTTTACAGTATACCTATATCACTTAAACGTTTTTTCAGGCAACACTATCAAAGATAATTTTTTACTGAATTGAATATAATTGTGACGAATGTTTAATTTTGTATGTATAATGATATAAGATATGATAATCATTCTTCATTTATCTTGGAATAGCCTAGCAAAATATACGTAATCTTACAGACAAATCCAAAAATCTTAAGCTTTTATATAGGCCTATATTATTAACATCGCTTGAGTTAGAATACGTGATGCATATAATAATTATTAAAACACTTGTATTTTAGTCATAGTTTACTAGAAATAAAGTTTACCTTTTTCTTTCTGAAAATACCCAGAAATGAAAATCGTTTCATACCAGATGTCTGTGAATCTCTAGCAGGATTTCTCTTGATAGTGGACAAATCACTTTCTAAATTTATTACACATTTATTCTGTAATGGAACAGAATGTGACATAGGTCTATACAATTAATGCCCGCTTATATATTCCTACCATGAATGTTTAACCTCAAACAACATATTTTGCCCTTAAAATTATGAACCGTTTTGTTCGCATTCTCATACAATTTCCCCCAAGCCCATTATGAAATTTGTAAATAATAAGATTTGGACAAATACTTCCTCTGTTGTGGTCAAAATGTGTCATAAAAATTATTCACGTGCTCGAAGTATATTAAAACGATTTTTACAAAAACTTTCAAATTTTTCCCATACCAATTGTTCAGATAAAAAAGCCGGGCCTCAACTATTTTGTTTTCTTTGAATAACTCACCAAAATCCAGTACAGGGAGCGCGTGTGCAAAATCACTAGCCGTAGGCGGCAGAGAGCGAATTAATGATGATGGAAATAAAAAAAGAGACTATTTTCAATCCAGTGGTACTTTGAGATTTGAGATTTCTTTAATATTTTGTGAGTACTTGAATGTTTTTTTATGGAAACTATCAGAAATTTCAAAAAAATGCCTGATTTGGTTATTGTTAAAAGTAAACTCATTGTGTTCAACATTGTTAATAGAATACCTATAAATACTTAGTGCGTGTTTATTACTAAGCCACAGATATAGCGAATTTCTTATAAAAACATGCTAATATATTAAATGGGAAAGAAAACCTCAATAAGAATGAAGCTACAAATATATTTTAATATTCGTTGCTCACCGATTATTACTACAATATATTACCATGTGCAGTAAATACAATTTTTACTGGCTTTTATTAATAATTGAAGTAAGTAAATTTAGAAACTTGTTGCTGCTGAATTTGTTTAAGTTTTCATTCATTTTGTGTATTTAGTAAATACTTGAATGACTAGATCGTGTAACAGTTTTAGATTAGTCAAATATTTACTGTTTCTATTAAATTCTTTTCTAAACTTATTGAAAATTAACATATTTTCTGTTAGAGGCTATTTGAATCAGTCATTTTTATATAATTTGCAATAATGAATTGAAAACCGGTATTTTGCAAATTCATGCTATTATAATTGGAGTATGCTGCCAGGAAAAGGTTGTACAGCCTCTCCATCAACATTTACCACTTCAATTTTTAATTAGTACCGCCTTTTTGTAAGTCAAAATGAAATTGGATTTAGTAATTCTACGAGGAACTACACATAAATGTTTAAAACCTTTATGTCGAATGCTTTTCTGCTGAACAGCAAAACCATCAAATACATTCGCATAAATTTAGCATAAGGCCTAACTATAGTCAAAATTCAACGCACAAATAATAATATTATGAACTTCAAGACTTAACGTCTTCATTATATTATACTTGCAAAGCATAATGGTGTCTCGTTTTTAGTAGGAGTGCCCTTGTGAAATTCTTTGTGAATTATCAAAGCCAATCAGAGACATTCAGAAAATTAAAGCCAGTATTTGCGGGGTACGTGAACGTAAGGTTGTGTTTAAAGATCGGTCAATTATTAAAAAAGTCGGGTTGGATTCCGGCCAATACACTCAGTCTAAAAATTATATCCGTAAACTTCAGGGTTAAGGTAACTTTTTGAATGCGCAATAGCTGAAAAAACTATATTCAGCAATAATACTCTAGGAAATATCCAGCACTTGGTTAAATTTGTTGGGTAGAATTCTGTACGGATCAAAATTAAATGAATGGAAAAAGTATGTGGTGAACAATATAGCGTGGCATGCTCCATGCGGCTTATATAAATATGTACGCTATATACCCAAAAAAACAACCTTCAAAGTTTGGTGGCGGATCATAAACCAGGATTTACGATAAGTGTAACGTAGAAAAATATCTTTGTGGGAGCAATGGGAATTCCTCCATGTGAATTAACAAAACTTTATATGAGAATGGGAACAACGGCAATCATGAGGTAATCGGTAAGCAACCCGCGTGTAAACCTAGTTAACAAGTGTAATTCGGTGGAACTGTCACTTTTAAAGAATTGAAAAGAAAAAAAACACTGTCATGCTAATAACCAAAGCGAACTCCTAATGATGCAGTGTTTGACTTCAACAATCAATCAAAACTGGTGAGAAAACTTCGAAATAATAAAGCTTACATCTTTACAGATTCCAGTCAAAATTAATTCCAAATTTCTAATAAGATTTCTAATAAGATATGAAGAGAATTTAATATAAAAATTAACTTTCACTAGTTAATATCAAGCCAATATTTGTCTTCTGCTTACTTTTTACTACCCGAAACTCGCATCCGATGTCTGCAAGGCTTCTTTGCATGTCTACTGCTGTGCATTGTGATTTTAGGAGCTTAAGTTGGTAGTTTTGTGTCTTCCAATGTTGATTGTTGCAGACGATAGACAGAAGGGCTTTGCACTTCATTTGAGGCAGCAGTCTCATTATTGTTGTCTGTCCATTTGGAAGTTGGACCAACACAGTCATCATTTCCTAAGGAAATGCTTATTAAAGTCCTAATCCGTGTTTTATACTTAAAACAATATGAATTAATATTTTAATATTAATTAACAATAAATCAGTAAGTATATTTTTAATACCTAGGTTATAGTTTCTTGCGAAACCGTCTAGCGCCATGTAGAGCTGGGCGCCAGCTGGCTGAGCTGCCGCCGATATATTTTAAGTGCGCCTGTCACCGGGAAATTTAGACGGCTGAGCCGATTGATAACTGAAACTACTAAAACTATGTCAAGACAGACGAAAAAGAAAACCGCATTTAATGTCTTTGATGTGGTAGTGACGTTTAACATTGAAT
>CABFPE010000880.1:171813-185028 GCA_900660155.1 Hofstenia miamia | reverse complement strand
ATTTTCAATATCACTTTGTAAATTTTTTGTAGCCCTAAATGCATCATTATCTGTATTTATGAGGCAAGTATCATCAGCAAATTGATATATTTCACTATGTTTTACATGTTCAATTATGTCATTTACATATATTGCAAATAAAATTGGCCCTAGTACTGTACTGTGAGTTGATCCTCGATCAGTTTTAATGTAATCAGATTTCATATTATTAATTAAAACACGCTGTTTTCTATTTTCTAAAAAACTCATAAGTAACTTAATTGAACTTTGTTGAAATCCGTAATTTTTAAGTTTAATCGCCAAAATTTCAAAGTTCATTGAATTAAAAGCTTTGCTTAAGTCTAGAAGTGCTATGCAACTGGACTTATTTTGAGATATATTAGCGGATATTTTTTCAGCAATTGAAATAATTGCATCACTTGTACTATGTTTAGCGCGAAAACCATATTGTTTGGATGAAAAATATTCTCAGATGCAAGATATTGATTGATTTGAATGTGCAGTAACCTTCAAATAGCTTACTAAAAGGATGCGTTATTGAAATTGGCCTATAATTTTTAGCAATAAGGGGATCTCTATTTTTATACAAAGGTGTTATATCTGACTTTTTCATTATTTCCGGAAATTCGTTTTCAACTATACATTGATTAAATGCAAATGATAAATGGTCACCAAATACATGAAAAAAATTTTTAATTATAAAGTAAGGTAAATGAGTGGAACCTGAAGATTTATTTAAGTCTAAGTTTAGAACAATAGTTATTAATTCTTTTAAGGTAGATAACCTAAATTGAAACGTTGACTTAAAATTTGATTGCCTAAGTTCTGATAGAGAAGGTTTAGGAAAATTGAAGTTACCTAATTCTTTAAATGTCTGATTTAAATGATTTAGTATCCCTTTTTATTGGTAAATATTTTATTATCAACATTAATTTCTGAAATTGCAATATAAAATCGTTTTAAATTTGGGAAGCTTAACTTGAATCTTACTAGTATAAATACAGAGTGCGTGATCGCTGAAGGATTCAAGGATATAAGTCTTATATAGAATTTTCGAATTGGATAAAAAATAATCAATTAATGTTGTTTTTCGAGTGGGAGTTTGAGTGTTGATTATTTTTAAATTATAAATAGCGCATAACTCTTTCAATGAGTTTTTTCATAAAAATTAAAATAGTTGATGTTAAAGTCACCTAATATGTTTAGTGAGTAATTATTGCTGGGAATATCTGAAATTTCATTGCATTTATACTTTATATACTCTACAAGAAAGTTCTTATTTGGATTATAAGTAACATTAATTAATTCATTTTCTGAAGAATTTATAGGTGATTTAATTTCAATCCATAAAGATTCAAAAACAGAATGATCGGATTCAAGATTTTTTTTTCGTATTGGATTTAATTCTTTTGGTACAATCATCATAAGACCACCACCTCTACTATCCCTATTTTTAACAAAAATATCAAAGATTGCGGGGTTTGGATTGAACAAATTTGGATTAATTTCGTTGTTTAACAAAGTTTCTGTAATAGTGATAATTGAATTTGAAAATGCAACAAAATTATGAGGAATCTGAAATGTAATGAAAGCCTGGAATTTTCACATTTCAAAACAAAGTGGAAAACACATTTCGTAATACTTCCTTATGCAGATGCTTCCTTCTCATCAACTAGTTTTGGAGGATGGGTTTTATGCGGATCTGACATTGTTTCTTGGTCATCAAAGAAATTGAAGAGAGTTACTCGCGACACATTGGCAGCAAATGAGGTCTTGATATGGCAATTTACTTGTGACAACTATGTGTACACAAATTAGACATATTCATACATTTGTATATCAGATTTAGAATTGGGTTGGGCCTAAAGTTGGGTCAGGCTGGCATGGACCGGGCTTGGGCCGGATTTTTTACATAGTAATTTGGGCCGGGTTGGGCTTAGGCCTAATGTCTTCATTAGTATTTGAAATACAAGAAAAAATTCACTTGAAATCTTAAATTTTTCAAATCACAAAATTAAATTTAATCAGCTCTGCATTGCCTTTGGCTGGTTCAATGCTATGCCAACAATCGCCATTATCTCATTTATCATTGCAATACTATCAATGGCAACATTTTTGTTTTCCATAAAAGTCTAAGCAAAAGATTAAAATATATGTAGTTTCATTAATAAAAATAGGAGATACACCTCATTTACATTGTGCTCTCGGAATTTTGAGATTTTATTATCCTGTGTGAGAAAGCGTTTAACAATTTTAAGAAGAAACCAACAGAGTTTCTAAGAAATTGAAGACTACCTAATCAGTGCACAAATTTAAAACAATTTAGAAAATTGTTGTCTCCTTTGGTAACCTTTGTGAAAATGCACATTCAATGCTATTTGGTAGCCAAATGCAATCATTTGCAGGAGGGGGTCACATCTGCTCCAGGAACGGTTAAACTTCCTAGACACATCCCTGCGAACCTGTGTGACACGTTTATTGTAATAAGGTTAACATTGCAATTTGAATTTCAACAGAATTGAATTTGCATTTTTGAAAGTCTGAAGCCTATATGCACATATTAATCAATACATATGCAATTTATCCAATGAAACTTTAAGTGTACCGCTTATGGGCCTCTATGAGGCAATGACACTATAAGTGGCATTAAAAGAAAAATAATTTTGGCGCAAATTGTATTGGGCTGGACTTGGGCCTAAAAAATTGGCCCAAATCCAACTTTGTTGTATAAAGATAATAGATGCGATTTATTTACCAAATTATCACATAGAAAAACGTTTAATAAATGACACAGCCATAATAAAAGGAATGCCACATGATTGAGAACTTAATCATATTGCAGTGACCGAAAACTATGTCTATGGTTTAACCGATGATGTCCAATGCAACAGTAAGCTCTACTCTTATTCAAGAATAAGAAAGAGGCTAATGTTAAGTTTTACTAGTCACACTGTAAATGTTAAGTTTTGCTAGTTATGCGGTAAATGTATTTGTAATTGTAAATATCTTTTGTAATTCGTTAATAAGTCAATAAATGTGGTTTTCTTTCGTGGTATCGATTCAAAGTAAACAATGGCTGGATTACTTAGGGTATACTATAATGAAAAAATGACAGTGCATTCTAATTCAAACTTCTGAAATTTGTTTGTAAAAATATCATTTTTTCAAAGGGTAGTTTGGTTACCTTTACCTGAAGGTTGTTACCTTTACTGGGTTGATCCTAAACACTTTGACAGTTCCACTGATCCCTTGTCTATTACATCATTCAAAAGCTCTAATCGTGTACTACATAAATGTGCAATCAGATTGACTATAGGTCTTATACAGGCTGAGCATTGGTCGGCAAAGTTGGTCTACTCAGGAAGAAAATCATCATTTTTTCAAAAAATTTGAGATTTTGCTTTTAACCCATTAGAAATGGTATAAAATGCAAATGGCGAAGAAATAAAATAGTTGGACAGGATTTTTTTCAATTTTTCTATAGTAAATTTTTCAAAATTTTTGAAACTCCACTGGAGCCAAATATTAATCCTAGATGTTTGAAACTTCTACCATTCAAAATCAATAGCCTTTATCTACAAGAAGCTTGAATAAAAAGGTGTCACGAACGGAATTTTCTTGCACTGACCATCCAATGATGCTCAACTCAGGTAATTTTTACTACAAATTTTTTTTCCAAGATATTGATGTTTTGCTTTTAA
Organism: Hofstenia miamia; assembly: GCA_900660155.1. Classification (NCBI taxonomy): domain Eukaryota; kingdom Metazoa; phylum Xenacoelomorpha; order Acoela; family Hofsteniidae; genus Hofstenia; species Hofstenia miamia. The sequence continues at coordinate 181,327 of CABFPE010000880.1, read as the reverse complement.
AAAACTGGAAACTGTAAAAACCATTGACGACGTTTAAACGCGGGGACTCCCATCGCTAGCTCCTCACAAAACGCTAAAGCTTATATGGTACCATCCAGATCTGGTCCAGAAGCCCTGGTAACAGCCCTCCGCTATACACTTCCAGGTATTAGCATTTGTTTCTCTATTAGAGATCTGCATATGGTGATCCCTGACATGACGATTGAGAGCTTTTTGCTCTGAAAACATACGCCCACACTCTGTGCACCGTAGGTATCATATACTGGCATGTGTAAGCCTTGGCACTGTTGCGAAGACAGCCCCAGAAAATCTATTTGGATCAATTCCGTGTCACTATTGAAGTTTGCGTATTGCTTCACTACCTTTATTATCCCTAAAGCATGATGTAGTCATAGTGGAAAATATTTGAGACTCCCCAGAGTAACATCCATTAACCACTGTACATCTAGTACCAACTGCTTTCCCTAGCACTGACTTCTCTGTGCACTTATGATGTGGCCACTTCGGCAACTATGGATGCCTTGGTCATTGCTAACTCAAGGGGCTGGTTACTATTTATGTTTTCACTGTGTGACATCATCTGGCTTACAAAAATAAGGTGCTTACGTGCTACTATTGTGAGCACCTTTTGGAAAGGCATAGTCCATGAGCCTTCTCCTTAGTTACTCTATCCCAAAGTGAGACGCCACAAAAGACCATTTACAGGTGTTTATGGAAGCCTAAAGCATCTCCAGTTCCCTAGCAGCTTCTGCCCACTTCTCACACACATACGTCAGTGTGGGTACCACAACGCATCGTAAAATAATGTAAGATAGTGCTTTGCCAAATCCATTCTGACGTGCTACTTGCTGATAACGTAGGATCTTGTCTACAGCACCATTGCACCGATGTTTTGCTTCAAAGAGTGCTGTCCCAGCAGTGCTGATCATATCAAGCCTAAGTAATTAAACTCTGATACGAATTTAATGTCCTTTTTCAGAGAAATAACCTCTATCAGAAGTTCTTTCCGATGCTTTTGATAACCACATGCACCTGGTCTTTAGTACAGAGATATTTATACCTAGTGGCATTAGAATGTCACTAGACCATCTAGGTAGCTTTGTATTTGTTCCTCAGACCTGCCAAAAGACAGAGATCCTCCATATACTCGATGTGCTTAAGTTCCACGTTACCTTTACCAAAGAAAAAGTTAAAAATAATTCCCTTGGGGGTTCCACGGAGTACCTCAAAGATCAGATAATAAGAAAGGAGTCCGAGAACACACATTTCTTAAACTTCCCGCTCGAGCCAAAGCTTGCGCCTGGTTGTTCGCTTCAAATGTGCGCTATCGGTTAATCATGCAAGGACTTAAGGGAAGTGATCCAAATTCAATACGTTAACAAGTGAAAATGCAACCGTGAACAACAATTCTAGCTTCAAATGTCTGCATACGCTTAATAAATGTTTTTGCATAGATATATTTGAAGAAGTGTGCAGAACCTAAATGTGTCAAAGTTAATTGAATTAACATTTGCGGAAAAAACACGCCTTTAACGTAAACTTCATCTTTAGCGAATTTATTTTGAGTGTAAGTTAACGATTTGGTTTACGGTAATGTTAACGTAAAACACCATTTGTTAACGGTGTTGTTAACGTATTGAATTTCGATCACTTCCCTAATGATCTTGATTATCCGTTTTGGCGTACTATTTGCTGCGAGACACTGCCAAATAAAGTCAAATGCATTTTAAAGGTCAATGAAACACTCTAGAAGGTTTTTTCCATAATCTAGCAGCTTACTGGGCTTGCCGCAGCACATGAATGGCATGCACAGTTTACTTGCCTGATCTAAAACCAAATTGAGTTCGTGGGAGCATACGTTTTTTACCAAGCAAATTTCTCCAGCCTGCTGTACAGAATTTTTACAAAGATTTTTCCTGTGACATCCAATAGGAAGTTGGTGCGGTAATTGATGGGGTCAGACCTGGCACTCTTTTTATGCAAGAAGATAACTTCTGTATCACACCCTTCCCTTGGACATCTCTCCAAAATAAATACTTGTGCAAAGTCTTCTGTAATCGTTCAATAAGCACAATGCCTCCATATCTGAAAGCTTTCCCCCAAAGGCCGTTGAGACATGGAGCTTTGTGTGGTTTTAACGAACCTATGGACGTTTGAACCTCTGTGATGCTTGGTTGGCAGTTCAACCCCAAATCGTTAGATGCGGATAGATCCAGCTTATCTATGAATGCCTTTGTATCTACATCCCAGGTAGACTCTTTAAACACTTGGAAGCAATGCTTAATACACTCCAATGGCTTAGGTCTTACTTTATTGTCAAGCAGCCCATCATGTTTCACTCTGACAATCTCTTGGGTACACCTCTTGATGCCGCCCCAGTTGCCACCATCTCCGGCTTCATCAAGGGTTCCTAAAGCTTCAGTAAGAATGACCAGTTTATGCCACCTGATGCAGTTTTTCACTGTCCTTGTCGCTATGAAATAGTTCCTTCTTTGGCTGATTATGTCTTTGCAACTCAAGAACACACGTTTCATTGCATGCTTGTCATTAAACGCCGCTTTACTTCCTCACACTCGTAGACTGGGTCTACTTTTGGAATTTTAAAATTCTGAGAAAGGGCTTTTAGTGCACTGTGCAAGCAATCATCCATGTGTTCATATCCCGGTTCTGCTTCAAACAAAAGTTGCTTTAGACTTCCTTCATAAGCTTCCCTAAAAACGAGAATTGCAGGAGAGACCACTGGGGTTGCGTGCCAGTAGGTTGTTGACTGTTGCCACTGCAGCAATCCTTAAGACGCTTACTTCGCCCTCTACCTTTTTTGGTAAGAAGCAGATCCATGATCACCACTATAAAATAGTCCAATAGTGCCCGCACACCTGTGGACGGGTGGGTTCACGAGGTACGATGCACAAACTTGTGCCTGAAGAATGTGTTTGTAAGAGCTAGTTTCTGCTCAACCAAGAAGTGTACCAGCGTATCACTTTTTGGTGAATTGTGAACTGCTGTGGCAAAATTTCTAATTACTCCTGGGATGGAGTTCAGGAATTTGCCAACTCTGCAATTGAAGTCCCCTGCCAAAAGGAATTTACTTTTTGATTGGCACTCAGATATGACCTTGTTGAAATCCCATGAGGGTCTACCATGCACAGTGTTGAAGAGAAAACATCAAAGCGCACCACTAGCCTCTCGTGACCAAAAGTTCCTTAGCATCCTTCACGTGTCGGGAACTGGATGGTCATTTAAAATGCTAACACTACATAGTCTTAGTGTGGGATTGTGTGGTGTTGCTTTCTATGGCTAACTAAATGTTAATGACGTCGCCTTTTACTCAAATACAATCCTGCAATTCTAGTCAGGGCAGAGTTGAAGATCAAAAATAATAATTTTGGTGTTAAGAAAAATCAGACAATAAACGTTAACCGTATTCAGACAATGGTAACCCTAACAAAATAAAATACTCATATCTAATCATGATTATAGGGACATTAACAAAAGCATAGATTGCAGTAAACTTCAGAAATTAGACCCACCATGCAATAATTTTTTGGCCAAAAACTATTCTTTCCTTCGGTAAATGTCTTTGTCCGTTTTCAGAACTGTCGTAGTAACTCTAATAAAAAGATAGATGCAATACAAGATATATCCTGAACAAATTAGTTTCTTATTTTTTTCATGTAGGCCAACAATTACATACATATCTATACATGGGATTCTCAGTGAAATCATAACTGACAACAACCTCTGTAGATCGGCAGAACTTGGTGGGTGCTACGATATATCTTAAGAACATTTGTGGATACTAGGAACAAACCATGCTAAACAAGAGATATTTTGCTAAGGAGTGTTAATTAAATTTTGTGAAATGCCAGTATTACGGAAACATAAATGAATTTCTCTCCTGAAAAAAAATATGCTCAGTAAGCTCTGTGGAAATGCATGAATAATTGCGTAAGCTCTCACCAAGCATTCTAAAAGAAAAATGCGATTGAAATCGCATTATGATAATAAACATTTGCACTGTTCATTGCTCATAGATAAGGCAAACAATAAATGACACGATTTCGATTAATCAAAGCTTTGCATCGACTCATCTATATTTAACAAACAGTCCACGATCAGCACAGCAAAATACACAAATGAGTGTTTGAGTTAAATACTCATCTAAGAATGTGTATTTAAGAGAAATATAATAAGGAAATGCAACAAATTTGATATCATTAACGAAAGCCAAACAAGGCTAAATAGCATAAATTCCTGCGCGGTTTGGTAACGGTACACCGCGGTTCGCACTGGTTTTGGTAATTATTAATTCAGGAATCTGAGATGGAATTTCAAATCAAGCCACATAGCAGTGGCGTATCTAGGAATTTTGTTCGGAACAGGCACATCGGTATTCTTTTTCAGCTTAAAGGACATAACCTGTCTTGGATGATTTAAAATAGGAAAGCAATGTTCAATGTAACGGACGAATAAAATAACATTATTTTGAAAAGAAAAGGAAGAATTTGAAATGTTATATCAAACAAATATAATGAAAATGTGTGCACAAAATTTGTACTACAAATACACGAGCTCAAGAAATGCTGTTTTTTCTGGCCTGAGTCCTGCAAGTGTATTAATGTCAAATTCAATTTCACTGTCTATGTCTATCCGAATATGTATCATAGTAAGGCCAAAACATCTTTTTCCGAACATGGAAATTGCATGTGACTCGGTATATGTGCTTAAGAGCAGAAAAGTCTCTATCTACTTCAGAAGAGATTACTCGATGTATGTCAAACATCGGAGAATGTGCTGAATGCACAATGCGCATGACACAGTGTCTTGGAAACTGAGTTAATATCTTTTTTCAGAGTGGTGGTCTTTACTCTTTTGTGTAAGCCACTGCGGTATTCCTGCAGGAAGATCTGAGAGTGATGACATGGTAGTGTATGTCTTTACCAAGCACTCAATTTCGTTTTCAGTTAGTCGATTGTGAATCTATGAATTTTTAGTGGGGATGTATCCCTAATCGATTTTAATATGAATCTACATCCTTCGAAAATAGTATTAAAATATTGAGTCTACTTTTATGTAACTCTATATAGCTCAGTTATTCTTCCACTGAATTCATTCTTTGTAGAAAATGTGATGGTTGCATGTAATATGAGAAATTCCCAAACCGTTATAAGTAAACATGACCAAGCCTGTTCTGAACATAGAAAACTTCTTTATTGCACCTTTGATTGCTGTCAGGGTTCGAATTTAGCAATTTGTAGTAACATTTTAGTAAAATTAACTTGATTTGTACTTATGCGATTAGGATTAGGGTAATACATCTGGGTAGTTAAACATGATTTTTTTAAAGTATTAAATTGATTTTGTTATTCTTCAGGAATGTAAACCATTTTTCGGGAAACGTAGATCGGGCTTAGGCTTTGCGAAACTAGGCCGGGCTGGTCTTTCCCAAAAAAGCTTGGTATGAGAGCATCCATGGCGGGATCCCCCCCCTCCCCCTTCCCTCTGTATCCGCCACTGCAGTTAGTATCAATAATTTTTTATTTTGGAAGCGTGTCCTCCCAACAATTAATACAAATCAATATTGCTACATTATTTTTCAAAGTTGCTAACGAATTCCCTGAATTCAGAAAAACTTTCAATATACGATCTAAGAAATACGTTGTCACTAGGTTCAGACGTAAAGTCAAAGAAAACTCATTTTTAACGTAGGTATAATGCAATGGAATAATCTACCTAACCAAATTTAGCAAATTAAGAAACTGAAAGAATTCCGAAATAATGTGAAAAGATTTATTCTTAAGCAAAAATTCATCTCAGGAAGATCTTGGACTAGGTACAAATGCTATAATGGCAATTACACAATATTAGAATTTAGACTTATTCTTAGCCTGTTTCTCAATTTATGGGTTTGTAAATAGTATGATTTTTATTTATTTTTTAATGACGCTATTTTGAGAAGCCATTAGTTTGTATTTAATTGTTTTACCTTCTCTTAATAAAGATTGTCTTATCTTATCTTATCTTTATGGCAGTCAATGTTTTATATTTCGTTAGAAGAAAATCTGGTGAATCGGTTTAGTGGATAATGACTTTATAAAGGATGTAACCAATTTCACCAATAAGTGAAATAGGGTTATGATGTCTCTCCTCCATGAGTAAAAAAACAAATTGAGTTTTCATCATACTTTTCAATGTCGCAAAACACAGAAGCAGTGCTTTATCTAGATATAGCTATACTTAAAGGGGGATTTCCCTTCCCAAGAAGATACAAAATATTAAAATTCGACTATTAATATTTATATTGTTACAGCAGTGCAATCATCTGCTTTATCCAAACTCACTTGATATATATATATAGACCAATCATGGACGTCTAAATATTATGAAATTGAGTCGTACATAGATCAAATTAATAAACTTAGATTACGCAATTTAATGTGATCATCTTTGAACTAACATTTGAACTAACAGTGCGCGACACCATCGAGGGTATTTTGCTTATTTTGAAACTGAATTTGATTCGCTAAAGCGCTATAATTTTTACCAATAATTAAACTCGTTTCGAATTTTCTGATGATGTATTAGATTCTTCATTTGTCCAATTGATGGCTCCTACACAGCCCTAAATGTTTTTTGGAGTAGAAATGAATGAAATATTCCAAAAAACAATAAATTGAAATATTACAACATCTAAATGTCAAATGATGGAAAAACTAACACAACTTCTATGTTAAAATATAACTGTAAAGCAAAATTATTTTAATTTTAAAATATGCAAACATAATATATATATCCACGAGAGTAGAAGAGGATTAAATATTCCATGTAAATCAACAGACCGTTAAAAAACACCGACTTATGCACTCTAGGCCCATTTTGTATTGAAACGGCAATGTGGCCGTCAAATGAATTGCGGAAAAAACGTATGAGGGCTCAAAATAATCGTTATCGATTAATCTATGCGTTTTTATACTCGAAATACCCAAGTTTTTTTCTACCCTCGTTGGTGTCGCGAACTGTAAGGTATCGTTTCAAATTCAAACCCAGCATCAAAAATCTACCTTTGTAGGCCATTATTTACAGATATTTGCGAAACTTTTCCCCATTTAAATTTTTTTTGTGATGCATTCATCAGTGATAATAACGCTTTTTCCTACAAACACATTTCCAATAGCAATATTACTATCAAGTTAGGCTCCATTTCGACTTTAATAAATTTTTTGTACAATTATTTTATTTAATAAATTTAGGTTTAATTTGCTTGTAACTCATTCCGAGGCAATGTGTTACATTTCCATAGGAATTCAGAGGTATCCTCTTTTACAGCAATAAAGTTTATGTTTCTTTTGTTTTAGAAAAGTGACAAATACACTTTAGACAGCTGTTAGTTATAGGCTATGAATGCGGGTAAATCTTCTGATTCCAACGTTTTGTTTTTCAGGATGTGCATCAGAAGATGAAGATTACTTTGCACAGGAAACAGAAATGTCAAATGAGATAGAGGTAAATAAGCATGTTCGTACAGTAATGAATTTGACTGAATGCATTGACTAGGCTGAGCGGGCAGTAAAATGTACGCAACAAGGAAATGACATCATTTGCTAGAGGTTTCAGAATACAATACATTTGTAAAGCTCAAAAATGGTATTACTTCAATAGAGACAAGAAAAGATTTTCTAAAGAATACTCTCAATTGACTTAGTAACCCCATATGTGATCTTAGCTTTACTTCAAGTTCCAACAACATGGTACAAACATTATTTTAAAGGTAAACTATTTTGAAATATATTAAGAATTAATTCTTCAAGAAACCCACAAAGAGCACATACAATGCAGGCGTGGTCCTAGAAAATTTTGAATGGGTGTTCTTCAATGTTTTTTCCTTCAAATTTATTATAAGTCTATTATTTATTTGCAATGTAAACAAAATTTACTACTTTCTTGCAAAAACTGCATTAACAACGAGTTTTAATATAGTCAATCAACTATCAAAATACTGTTTCTTTTTACTCAGTATTCATAAATCAAAACAAGAATGCAATAGTTACTCTTTCACCTAATGTAGAAGCAATAATTAAAACCTAGCATAAAATAAATTATCCTAGTAATTCTTCAAAATTGAAGGAAATTATTGATGACACTTAGAAACTAAAAGGTTCAAATTGGTTATTTATTGGAGTTAATAGTATATATTCTTAAATTTATATAATTCTTCTGGTGGGACATATGATAACTTACCAATGAAATTATATCTTTTTTAAATATTAATAATAATAATATTAATAATAATAATAATCATAAAATTTTATTATGTTATCTAAGAGTTTAAAACAAAATTTAAGTTAAAGAAAGTTGAAATTACGGTGCCCTTTGGAAATGCAGGAGCTGCAAACAGGGATCATTAGACGAAATTTTTATTTTAAAAATTTCTAGATGGCGTCGTAAACTATTGAATTAGTATGTAAAAAACAAAGGGAAATTTGGTATTTAGAGCTATAGCAGTTTTAATATTGCAATTTGTTTGCGTTACGAAACAATTATGAGTAAATTACGCTTTGCTGCATGTATTCAACCATTAAAATTTGATATTGACCCAGTCAATGTTTTGACAAATGAGGTTAAATTTAGTAAAGAACTTTTCGAAAATTCGTTAGAATTTTCAAAAATTATTGCTTTGTAGAGGTGATTCCAATTTGATATTTATATATTACGAAACGAATTATGATTTTCGGACCTCTTCTGGTGAACTTGCAGCTGTTTATTTGATTTCACTGTTTCGATCTTTTGACAAATGAGTTCAAAGTATGCCATACACACGGAGTTTTACATTGCTTTAGGACGGCCAGTACTCTGTCAATTCTTGTTTAACTCCTTAGCTCTTTTCAGCATTCTTTAGAACTCCTTTAGTTCTATATTATATTTTTAGTTATTATTCCCTTTATGATATAAACACTTTAGTTTATTACAACTTTTGAATTTCTGCTTAACAATTACAACTGATGCATTTCAGAACACTATTACTCTGCTACTTTTGACGTTATGCACTAGGGTTATACAGTAAAATATGCGCGTTGACTAGCTCCATGTGAAACTATTTTTTATTTTTTAAACTTATCTATACTTGTTGCAAAGTATCGGCCAAAACAAATTTTCAATTTACACTTTCGTTAAAATTCGATTATTATAATTAATAGAGTAGACTAAATTTGGATACCTATAACTCCATGAGTTTTTATACTATCGACACAGTTTAAATACCATTCGATGCCTGCTGAATAGCTCTATGATAAACTGATTTTTAATTTTGGAATTTTTTTAATTTTCCCTATTTTTAGAGCGATAAACATAATTGATAAAAACATAACACTTTAATAGCTTTTCAATATTTGCTTTAAGTAAACAAAGGATTAGATTAGAGCTTCATTGATATCTGAAATTATGTCATTGACCTGTCTAGAGCAAAGCAATTTTAACGTTGGAGTAGAATAACTTCGGAAGGTTACTGTGAAGTCAA